>BMAO01024874.1:0-277039 GCA_019973975.1 Trichonephila clavata
TCACAAGGCGTCTCGAAGATGGGCAGTTGCTATCGCTGGCCCATTAAGTTTACCACAAAAAAAAAACACAATTGCCGAACTTGAAATCGTCGAAATCTCCAAGCCTTAAATTGCGCTTTGAGGTGGCGCCACAAGCGTGCGTGATGTGTGTCTGCGCTGTAATTCTAATCATTTGCATATCTCACCTCCGCTAATGTCTGTTGTAAATTTCGTGTTATTTGCGTGCTTCCTTCAGGGTGTTGCATTTACGGTGGCCAGCAGTACACTTTCTAAAAGCTTCTTAACATCAAAGGTTCTATGTGGAGGGGCATAGTTGTCCACACAAAATAAAGTCTTGACACATGGCACCTCTAAATAAACGCAAGTATGGAAGGATCCTTTCATAGTAGTAATGATCCCAATAAGTGAGCCACTGTCGAAATCATGATTTTCTGTGCTCATTCAATATAATTTCACTTCGAGCAAGAACTCCGAGACCACCCAGAAATTCATATACAGTCGACTCTCGATAATTCGAAGTTAAAGGGTCTAATGAAAATTTTCGAATTATCAGAGTTCGAATTCAAAAAATAGTCCAAAAAATACACGAAGAAAATTATTTTCTAACACATTTAAATTTGAAACTTTGTAATAAAACAGCATTTGTACATATGTATAAAATTTTAAAGTATTTTTAAAAAGTACATATTATACAGTATAAATATTACACAGAAGTTAAAAGTTCTGAATTAAAAGAATACATTCAATACATGCAAACACAATCCTACACGCGCATCTCTTCTTCATAATTGCGGACCATCCTTTCTGAACACATGTGTATTAAGGCCACATGTTAAACGAAAGATACGGAAGGTTGACAACAGGTGCTGTTGGTCTAGTGTCCTCTTGAAGAAGGAAAGCAATAAAAGTGTCTTTTCGCCTGAGGAATCAGAAAACACAAAGAAAAGGTAGTGGACAGAGGGTCATCAAAGGGGCTACGTTACAGAGGAGACACGCAGAGACAATGCAACATAAAATTTGTAAACTCCAACCTTTTTACTACAGAACTGTACATGATAGTGAGTGTTCGAATTGTCGAGAGTTTTATAATATAATTTCAAATTATCACGTGTTGTAGTCTGACCAGCCACAGATTTTACTTCGAAATATTGAGTGCACCAAAACGTATTATTCACCCCTGAACGCTGGGAGGGGACAAAGCCTAACTGACGTTTAGTACCTATTATTGATTGGGGCCCAAAACCTGATTTTGCAGGGGATCAAAGTCAGGTTACTGATCCGTTGCTGATGAAAACTTATACATAAAAACAGCGTGAGTACCCAGTGATAAATGCTTTATAAAATACGTATCATTATGAATTTTGATACAAAAAAATTGCTTTGATGAATGTCTACTTACTGCAATATCCTTCATCAGAACTATCTCCACAGTCATTTCTACCATTGCAGAAGACCTCTCGATGGATACAGTTACCATTGAAGCATCTAAATTGACCGAAACTGCATGGTCCGTTGTTCGGTTGAAATAATCTTTGCCGCACGGATTGTTCTAAAAGAATTCATTCATAAAAATTTTATTAAAGGAATAAATTAAATGAATTTGTAAGTAAAAGAATATTCTCTTAAACAGTAAGTAAATTTATAAATGGCATCGCTTAATTTATGAGATATTTTATAATTTAGATCGTTAAGACAGAAATTGAGATCCATAACAACTGTTAAAAAAAGAAAACTTCTTATGTGGCGTAATCTATTTATGCTTTAAGACATACCTATTTCTGATTGCTTGGAAGATTCATTCATTTCTACACCGTTTAGAAACAGTAGATTTGAAGTTTCCTTGTCAATGCCCTACAGAAAGTGGCTACTGAATATTAAGTTAAAGTTGTGGGAAAATATCCGCGGAAAATAAAACACTGCTTAATAAATTTTATCGTTGTTCGTCTTTTTAATAATAGTATTACCATAGAATAAGGGTGGTAAATTGTTTTTGTTGGGTTGAAGCGAGTGAACTATTTTTTCTGGAGTAAGGATATTTGTGTGATGCGCCCACGCGTTTTCCCGCCTCCTCCAACGCACTTCTAAGGGGACCACACCTCGATCTATTCGCTGTGTGCAATGAATGATCTTTCTTTATGCTGTGTGCTAATTACGTTTTTACTCATTATTGTTTTATTTGTTTGTCCATAAATAAATTGTTCTTTTCAGAAAGGTGTGAGAACTTAATTTACAAAAAGAACTACAGTTTTGGCTTGAGAGCCAAATTGTGGAAGTGGAGGAGGTAATCTTTATAAAAAAAACTCCAATAAAGAAACATTACCAAATTTTTCTTTCAGTTGAATATCACTTTGCGGTTCAATGCATGCCATTTGAAGGTACTGAAGGTAAAAATTCGCCGTCGAATGGATACACGCCTAATTCAAAACGTAAATTCTCATGGCATACTAAAATGTTTTCATTAAAATTTTTACTTCAAAATAAGTGTCAACGAATCGATTATGTTTGAAAAATATTGCTAACATTTATTTTTTTAATAGAAATGTGTAAATTTAAACATTTTCATAATTTTGGATTGGACCGCATTTTAAAGGCTTTTGGTCCGCACTTTAGACAAGCATGCTGTAGAGCCGGGGTGGGCATTACGTCGATCGCGATTGACCGGTGGACCGCTAAGACATTTTTGGGTGACCGCCTGAAGATTTTAACTGTTAGTAATTATATACGGAAAATTTAAGATTGGCTGACAATACGCAGACTAAGTCTTCTACTGACTATTACAACACAAAGATGAAAGAACTTAAGATGTGAAAATATTTTATTTCTTAATGTATTTTGAATTGTTTCATAATAAATGCATCGTTTGATATAATTATATTTGTGGCTATTATTAATAAGTTTGTAGCTTGCATTTTGCTTTAAACGCGTCTTTAGAAGTGTTTTTTTTTAAATTTTTGTTTTGTAGGTAAGTATATATATTCCGTATTTTTATTATTAAGTTATGATAATAACCTTTTCCTTACCTCACCACACCTACGACATTGGGCGGTGGCGCACACAAGAATTTGTCAAGGGGGGATGGGGTCGAAGGTCTACGATTCTCGTATCATACCCCAATACGAAGCAAAACAATTTTTTTTTAATTATTATATCGATTGTCGGGAATCTAAGAACAGCAAAAAATAAATTACTGAATAAAAAAAGAAACGAGCCTTACAGTAGTCGCATATGATGTGTAACATCTGACTTGTTATCATGGTAAATACGCAATAGTGACTTTAATCCCGATAGAAATGAATCAGTTATGACTGGAAATAATTTTCTATCGAATAATTATATCTTTAATGAAAATTTTATTTAATTAACACAAGGAGTAATGCAGTTTTTTATCAAAAATATTTATTATTGTTCAATTTGGGGAAGAGCGGAGACAATAGATTTATGAAAACTAAAGTATGACACATATACTTGTGATTTCAAAGTATTTAAAAATCGTTGAAAAACGGCGTCAATAACAGTACCACTGTTAGTTGTCGAAAGAATATTTCGAGCTTGATTTCATCTTTCAGAAAGGCTATGAGCGGCTCGGCTTCTGTCAAACTGAAGTTAACGTTAAAATCACCACTCAAAATCATGGGAAACAAGTGATAGTTTTTTTCAAAAAGAGCAGAACCACCTTCGGTATACGGTAAAAGTACAAAATGCAGGAAATCTTTAATTTTTTTAACTGTTTGATTCGGAGAAATGTATGCGACCACCAAAATAACAAGACCTGCTGGTATGTGCGGTAGGCGGGCGTCTTAATTGCTACTACAGTTGGACCCCCAGACGAGGGTAGCGAAGAGACACCGTCAAGCGCATGCTTAAAAATTAGAAATATTAGAGAGTATCAAAAATACTTGTTTACTTAATTAGTTAGTTTTTTTTAATCGAGAAATATTTTTTAATCACAATTAAAAATATTTTATTGACAGTGATAGGAATTAACCTCAAAATATGAAAATGATAAGCACTTAAATATTTATTCAAATAATTCCATATTACTTACATTATTTTTTTAAGAATGATGAGCTTTGTCAGACGCTTAACAGGAAATATAATTGTTAATATATATATATAGTTTACACATATATAAATATATCCTCAGATTTCACACACAACGAGCCCTGAGACTTTGACATTTGAGCGTAAGAATCACAAGTTTATTCTGGATGAAGTCTAATAAGACTTGCTGGTATGTGCGGTAGGCGGGCGTCTTAATTGCTACTACAGTTGGACCCCCAGACGAGGGTAGCGAAGGGACACCGTCAAGCGCATGCTTAAAAATTAGAAATATTAGAGACAGTGGCGTGGCAGGAGCGGACACATAACATTTCGTGGGCTGAGCGGACACTTTGAAACTCATCGTGGTTTGGTACATTTGGACCCCGCGACGAGACTAGCGAAGAGACACCCCCAAGGCGCTGAATTGGTCAAATCTAACAGCGCGCGCTTCCCACGACTTCCTGTTACGCATTTCCGTCCCTTTTCACGAAATCACTCCAACAAATATCCAGCAACCGAGAGTAAAGATGTTGCACATCAATAATTAACATAAATTAATAAAAAATTACTAATAACAAATACTTAATTACATTTTACGTTCTATATAATTATAATGAATCGGGAAAAAATCAAGGGCTATGAGAGAGGGTCCGAGCCTGTGGACTCCTCCCCCACCCTTGTGTGCGCCACTAACACTGGGTGGACCGCAATACCTTGAAAAAATTCGAAGCAGCCCGCATCCTGGAAAAGTCTGCCCACCCCTGCTGTAGAGTATGAAGATTCACCCCAAGTGTAAGTTGTACATTAAAGAGAGAGTAATCTCCGCGTGGAGAGAGTGGCCGTGGTAGCCAAGTGGTCTAGGCATCGGATCATGGCTAGCGTATCATGAGTTCGATCCCAGTACCACTAAAGACCCGTCGTATAGGAGAGCGATGCACGTTAAATCTGTCGAGAGCTCAAACGTCCTCCCGTTTGCGTGGTGTGGTAGTTAGGAGAGGGGGTGGCAGCTCAGGTGTCGTCCGCGTCACTTGACCATGGTTCAAAATTACGCGGACCGTCGCCAAAAAGCCTTCGTGTTGCTAAACAGTGCGACGTTAATATTCACTCACTCTCTATTTTAAAGTCCTTACTTACGCATTACTAGGTTAAGTTTGATAATAAAAAATAATAATTTTAAAAAAGTAAATATAATTTATTATAAAAGTAAAAATATAATTTTAAAGTTGTAATTATATTAATGCATTTTCAAAATGTTTTTCAGTGATCGTTGTCCTATTTTTATTTTTTGTATTCTTCATTTTTGAAAATAATCGTTCACAAACATAGGTACTGCCAAAAGATGAAGACATTAATAAAGCAGGATTGTGAAAATTAGGATATTTATCATGTGGTGTAGGTAATCTTTATAAAACTCCAGTTAAGAAACATTACAAAATTTTTCTTTCAGTTGAATGTCACTTTGCAGTTCAATGTATCCCATTTGAAGATTTGAAGGTATTGGTGATAAAAATTCACCGTCGAGTGGATACACTCATAATTCAAAACGTAAAACTCATGGCATTTTAAGGTAATTTCCTCAAATTTTTACTTCAAAATAAGGGCCAACAAATCGATTATATTTGAAAAATATTGCAAAAATTTATTTTTTTAATAAAAATGCATACATTTAAATATTCTCATAATTTGTGTTTGGGCCGCGTGTGGCCCGTGAGCCACACTTTAGACAAGCATGCTCTAGCCATTAATTCGAAGCCAGAATTAAAATGTTCATGCTAGTGCGCGTGAGAAGATATTTGCATACATGGTGTCTCGAAACTCAACGTCAAGAGGTCATGCAGTGAAAGGAGGGGAGGGCTCATATCAGTTCTGGAAGGGGGAATTTCTCTTCACTTAGTTAAGTGATGACTAGCATACAATTGAAAATGTGGGAAATTGACACCCTGCATCACATTATTAGATACTGTGATCACAAATTTCATAATTTTACAGTTATTTTTTCGTAACGTGATCTTACATATCTGTGCCTTAAGCACAGACACAAATAGAGCAAAAACACTTTGCTAGTTCAGCTAAAATTAACGTAGTTTGAGTCAGTTTGTGAAAATGATGTCACCTAACTTGGCCCTCTAAAAAAATATTACATACAACCCTAAGCAACAGTTACTTCAAAAGATGATCCATTCACAGTTAAGATTCCAAAATGATACAACACGGGCCACTTTTCTGTCCATAACAATTTATGCTAATTTTTTCTTGTCTTCATCTCAAAAACTCAATCTTAAATTGTAACTCAAATTAAGCACTAAATTTTTTTAATAAATCTGAAATTATTTTGTGATAATACCTTAATGAATTAAATGTTCGAAGTGTGTTTGCCTTTAAACTCCTTTCAAACCAGTCGAAAATGTAACTGATCTGCACCAAAAGAATTGCTGAAGCAGTGGAAGAAATAAATTTAGCTAGTTATATTCACGACTCATCAAGTGATCACATTAAAAAAGGTGTAGAACATGCAGTCGTGTTGAAGGCAAACACTTCGAATATTTAATTCATTAAAGTAATACAAAAAATATTTTCCGTTTTATTGTTAAATTTATTTCTTAATTTGAGTAAAATTGAGTTTTTTGAAAAGTCATTTTGCTTAGAAAAAATTGGCAATAATTGTTATGGATAAAAAAGAATCAAATGTAAAACATTTTGGAATTTTAACTAAATGAATACCTTTTGAAATAACTTGCCAGTGCTTATATATAATACTGTTTCTCTATAGAGAGAGTATCATTAGGTGACATCATTTTCTCAAACCCGACTCAAACCAACTTTAACAAAGCCTTTAAATTTTAGAAAGGTATTTTGTATAGCAGTGGTCTTCAAATTGTGTTTCACGGAACCCTGGGGTTCCACGAGTCATAGTAAAGAAATTGAATTATAAATGTGTATGCAAAATGGATTCACCTTCTCTATGAAGTTTATATACTCGCTAAAATTTAAAGCTCATCCCTGTCATTAAGAAACTGAAGATTTTATTTCTACGTAATAACTTTATTTTGCAATACTTTTTAAATATTTGTTATAATATAATAAAAGAATATTAAAATGTGCTTTATTTTTCTATATTACTTATTATACTGTAATTGTTTCACTGTTTAATATCCCGGGTTCCCCTAGATAATTGTATACTCGCTAGTACAATGTCTCTCTCTCTCTCAAAACTAAATAGTGTTTTTCCAATGGAAAATGCATCTTCTGACATTTATTGTAAAAACACCTACAATAAAGGAGAGGGAACAACTTATCGATCTATCAACAGATTCAAAGTCAAAACTCTAAATTTAAGCAAGACATGCTCCTAAATCTTTTGTTGCAAATCCATGCAAAATACACAGTATTTCTCTAAACATTTTAATGCCATTCAGAACTATGTGTATTAGTGAAAAATATTTCTCACCATAAGTGGCTACAAAAACAAAGTATAGAAGTAAATTTAGCTCAGAATATGAAATGCGATTGCAGATAATTTCAATAGTCCTAGACTTCCGACAATTTGTATGAAAAAATCAAGCACATATCCCAGTTATTAAACATAACTCATTAGGTGATACTTGGATCACAGATTAATATTATTAATGAGTAAATTATATTAAAATTTTTAATAGTAAATGTAATACTTTTTTTAATTGCCTTTACAAAAAGTGCCTATAAGATGTTGATCTACTTTAAATATTATTTTAAGATATATTCTTCTATGTGTGTGGAATAGGGTTTTATACGAAAATACTTTCTAGTTCTAGGGGTTCTACGAAAACACCTTCTAGCTCTAGGGGTTCCATGAGTTTAAAAAGGTTAAATACCACTGTTGTATAGTATTTAGAAATTCAATTTATTTTCTTATTTCGATAAAATTACATTCCATATGTATGGAACTGTTATTTACGCGATATTTGCATCTTTAGGAAATGCATTTTATTGAAAACTATTGTAAAAATTACTACTTCCGATGAGTAATTTGAAATAAAACTTCTGGGAGAAAAAATTATGAATTCTAAAATTTAATGCAATTTTTAATGATATGATCGATTTTAACATTTTGAAAATTTTCATTCGAATGAAAAACTTACCTGCGTATAATGTACTGGTGATCAACAAGAGAATAAACACCAAACGATTATAATTCTCCATTTCGCATCTAACTGGTACTAAAAAAATTCGATGAACTTGCTATATACTAATGAACTGGTCCGATTTTACGAATGTAGTGTTTGTTTATCTTTGCTTTCATCGGTAGACTTTGCTGCTCCATATCCAACAAAAAAATAACAGTAACTCTTTCATCGGTCGAATCTCATCTGATTATATGATTCAATAGACTTTAAGTGTTCTATGAGTAAACAGAATTAACTATTTTATACAGAATTATCTAGTTTCGTATCTGAAAATTCTGTAAGAGAAAATAAAATGATTTGAAAATATAATTTTTTTTTCTACTCGTGAATACCATAGACTCACTCCTTACTAGGAATCAATCTTCGATTATGAGTCATTTTTTTTTTAAGTTTGTTTACATAAGATTGCAGAAGAAAGTCATTTAATTCGGTACATCATTTAAAACAGAAAAATGCCTGAGTAAAATTATATTTTTAGTTCGCTAGGGAATGTAGTATATGAATAAAAGTCATTAAGTTTATTTTATTACACTGTTTATTTCTCTGTTTGATGAATCCACATTTCAGCCTCTCCCTTAAAATAATAGCTTTCATATTTAGCCTCTTATACTGTAACGATAGCATGTCAAACTTATACGATACTACAGGCCACATGAACTATTTTATAATAAGTTGAGAGCCACATGTTTTCATCCTGCAAAAAATCAATAAAATACGATTTTTATAAAGTACTAGCTTTTACCCGCGGCTACGCTCGCGTTGATGATTCGTTATGACAAAGTCGTAATCATTAGAAAGTAAATAAAATAATGTGATAATTCTTTTATTGCTTGATTTGGGACCATTAAAATTTAAAAATTCTAAAATTGAGCTTAGTTTAAAAAACTGAAAACATACTTTATTATAATAATTAACAACAAAAATTCAATAACTTAAACTATTAATACTTTAAAAAGTTGAAAGTATCTACGTTTAATACATTATTTCTCTTTAAAAAGACCTCAAAACAGAATATTACTAACAGATGCTACTGTATATTGTATTATATATTATTCTGCCAGTTGCAAATATGTGAAGATTCCAGGCATTAGACACACGCGAACAGGCTACATATAATTGCTTTTTCAATGCACCCCTGCTACCTGCAATGTTTGCCTCTTGCGCTTTGTTAATAGTAACAGCAAAACTGAGTTTGATTGGGAATTGAACTCGTTTGAGTTGAAACGGTAGGTCAGTGGGGATAATTGAAATTCGAAAAAAGGTATGATAACACTTTCCCTTTTCATGACACCTGTTAAAATAGAGCCAAGTATATTCTGCATCAATTTTGTGATCCGAAGCCTTGTTCCATTACATAGTCGAGGAACATCGAGATTTTTTTTAAGCGTAATTGGTGCATTTAACTTTAATTGAAGTTTATGTGAAGGTACATGCGAAAGGTCAAGCGAATTTAAAAACTCTGTGGGATATGAAGTACTTTGTGCTTTATCTATGATTGTATTCATTGATAAATATTCCTTCATCCCCCCCCCCAGCACGTCGTTTAAATGTTCAGTGTTGATTTTATTGACAATGTCATGTTAGGTGTCAATACTGATCTTGAGCACAACCACTGATCACAATTTAAATTTTGTTGCAAGCCCGGGTGAATTTCAGCAATAAGATCTGCGTCATTTTCTACTAAATTACAAAATTCTCTGGAAAGTAAAATATAACCTCCGCTTCCGAACAACCATCACCGAGCGTCTCTGCATAATGTTCCGAATTTATGTTGTTATGAAGATGCACTCTCATATTCGTTTTCAGACTGAATTTTTCAACTTTCGCCCATAAGCTTGATGATTTAATACAGGCTCTGATTTCCTCTTCCGATGTACCCCTCTGGATCACAGGAAAAGAGTTTGTCAGAAATCACCAGCCAATAAAAAACTACCCTTCCTCCTATAATATCTGTACTATCTCGTAAATCCTAAAGAGTCCGATTTAACGCTTCTGTAGCTTTCTTGTAAAACATCGTACTTTCATCCTACACTAAAAGCTTACATTGTCGAAGCATCCTGCCTCCAGAGCTATTTTTGCTGAAATTTCAGATGGGTTAATCTTCATGTGCAATATTCAACGGTAATTTTAAAACGGAATGTGCAGTACGACCACCTGTCAGTAGTGTTGCGGCTATAACGGAAGAAGCCACAACAACTGCTATCTTCTGGTTTTTTCTGAGGGACATTAATAATAATGTTTAGAAACAAGTAATTTTAGCACGTTTTTCACTTTTTACTAACAAAAAGTAGTACTGTACTTAAAAAAAAAAAAATTTTAATTAAAAAAAATTTTTAAATTATTAAATTTAAATATGATTCGGCTCATCTAGGGCACAAATGCGACCAAATGCCGAAAAACCCGAGGTCAATTGGTTGCTTATTGGCTGAGAAAAAGGTACGACAAAATATGGAACGAAGAGATGAAGACGAAATTTGCGTCCTAATAGCGCTTTTGTTCCACTACGTGAAAAACGCGATAAAAACACTTTTCTGATTCCTCCTGGTCTGGTCAGGAAAAGAGTGCAGCACTGCCGGATTATATTTTACGTAACACTGATGGAAAACATGACTTTGTTTTGGAGTTAAATCAGGGATTAATTCTGTTACTTGATGTTGCAATACTATAAAATTGTAGTCTAACACTCGAGCAATTTCATTATCGAAGTCATTTCCGTCGACTTTTGTCACGGAATAATCTTTCCAAAATCATGTAGTTTCTTCCCAACCATTGTGAAAACCTTATTTTCAATTATTATTAGCGTATCGTTGTAGATGTGTTCGTTGAAAAGCATATCTGGTTGTACTTGCTGCAGTCGTCACAAAATATATCTTCCGCCATATACTCTTTGTACTTATTCCAAAAGATTTGAGGATTAGAAAGACCGCAAAATGATATAAGTATTGCGTTAATTTCCTTAATTTCATTTGGCGATTGACATTGTACGACTTCTTCCACAGTAATATCTAGTATATCTTCACTGTAATACCTCCACGTAAAATATCTAGGTTCAGTATAAGTGAAAAATTTTGTGCAAAATATGAATATTGTGGAATTAGGTTTAAAGAAATTCATAGTATTACATATTCGATAAATCAAAACTTTTTATGAAACTGCCATTCAATATTACTATAGAGCTTTCAATCTCACACAATTTGCTAAGACTTTATGTCGTTTATCTCTTTAAAAAGTGGGAGAAAATTTGCATTAAAATTTCTGGAGAGAGAATAGAGAATTTCTTATAGTCAACTTGCCGATATTTCTCAAAGTTTGAGTTTGACATTTAATAAACCTAACGTAATAAACACTTGACATTTTTTAAAAACCATTTAAAAAATTGCTTTTAGTAAAGATATTAAATTACACTATGTATCAGTTATTATTTACAAATGTGAGAAAATTTTTATTAAAATTTCCGGTATTGACAAAATGCAAATTCTTGCGCCAACTTGGCGGGTGGAAGCAACGTCCTACGGTTTTACCCGCGTAGTTCCGTTCCCGTAGGAATACGTGGATAAAATATACCCTATGTTATTTAAAAATGTTATGTTATGTAAAATATATCCTGTTGAATTATTTTATAATTATAAAATTATTAAATTAATAATATATAAAAAAGACATTTTTATATTATTATTAAAAAAAATAATTTAATAATAATAGTGTATTTTATAAATTATGTTACGTTATATATAATATTTTATTTATAATATGTTGTATTTCTCATTGTAAAACTATTTGTAACTAATTTTTTTATAAAATATCAATTAATATTTAGTATATATTTTATTATAAATATTATTCATTAATATAAAAATATATTTATAAAATATGACATAAATATTTATATAATTCCAGTAATTCTTTTACTTTATAAAATACAAAATAATTACATAAAATATCATTTAATATTTGATAAATACATTTATTTATTTTAAAAGAATAATTAAACGAACTGGGGGGGGGGGAGTTCTTCGCACGATTAGAACCCAAGCCGTCCGTGTAGTAAGCAGGAGCTCTGCCAGTTGAGCTACTGCGTCCCTAGATGTAATTAAAAACTTAATTGTATAAAAACCAAGCATAAATTCCGAAGGCTGTTTTCATCGAATTGACAGGCCATTCGGTGTGAATACACTGAGAGTTGAACACCCTAAAGGAGTACTACTGTTACACCAAGTCTCGTCCCAAAATGAATTTCCTTAGTCGTGCCCTCCTCTTCTAAGACCCGTCTTGTAGAGGGAGCTAATGCACGTTAAATCTTTTGAGGCTTAATGTCCTCCCATTAATGTGGTGTCGTAGTTAGCTCAGGTGTCGCCTGCTCAGGTGTCGTCCTCGCCACTTGACAAAGGTTCAAAATTACGAGGTCCATCGCGAAAAGCCCCAGCGTTGCTTCGTAGTGTGACGTTGGTATAACTCTCACTCCCTTTCCAAGAATAGATTTTTCTACTAAGAGTATTTTCTTTTGTTGTAAATCCAGATTGTGTCAAACTTATGCAAATTTCTGTATTGTTTTTAATTAAACTGTTTAGTGTATATATTTATTTCAAATTTCTTGTTTCTTCGTTCATTCGCTTCCGTACAAATTAGGTTCAAAATACAGGTTGTACCTTAACTTTTTCTTTTTCGGAAGCATTTCGTGTACATAAATTTCTGAATAATTTTCGGACTGAAAAGGAATTCTGGATCATATCATGATCTTTAAGGTCATACAAAGGGAATTTTAAAGATTAAAACATAATTTAACGAATTGTTACTTAATCATTAAATATTTGCTACATTGCAATTCGCTTTAATTGCAACCAAAAAAAAAATGCATCACGAAATCCATAAAAATTTCTATGTGTTGGAAAATACTACTAAATTGTTGAAAAATAATTTAGATAGTGATTGCGTTTCTTACATACTTCTACTCCGAAAAACTACCCATCATATTCAAATATCTATGAAATTCAAAAAGTTTTCTTTTACAATTTAAATTAATGTATGGACAATTTTCAAATTTCCGTCACAAAACAAAATAATTTATATTTAACATAATCACCGAGATAGTAGGATAGATGAATATTCAAAAACGAATTAGTCGACATGGGTGACCAAACTCTACATAACGCCCATTGGGGAAATTCATGGTACACGAAAACGAGCTGTTCAAGGCCGTTTCCCTTTATATGTTTGGGCCAGCATTGTTGGAGATCGCTACTTGACATTAGACCTTGCTTCTTTTCCCTTTGTCTGTGCAGTAGGATATACTCAATTTTCTTACATCAAGTCCTTAATGAAAAAGCACGTTTGACTTAAAAGAGTCATTTAATATGTCTCTAGAATGATAGGGTTCCTTCCCCCCACCCTTCCCTCATTCCATCAATGAAATTAGACAGTACGTTACATTTGAACATTACTGAATCGATCATGGTAGCCCGGTTCTTTGACTTGCTAGATCGCTGGACCTATCGTGCTTGAACTTCTGCTGGGGTTATATGAATTCATCAGTGAACGATCATGATAGCCCAGTTCTTTGGCTTGCTAGACCGCTGGACCTATCGTGCTTGAACTTCTGCTGGGGTTATATGAATTCATCAGTGAACGATCATGATAGCCCAGTTCTTTGGCTTGCTAGATCGCTGGACCTATCGTGCTTGAACTTCTGCTGGGGTTATATGAATTCATCAGTGAACGATCATGATAGCCCAGTTCTTTGGCTTGCTAGACCGCTGGACCTATCGTGCCTGAACTTCTGCTGGGGTTATATGAATTCATCAGTGAACGATCATGATAGCCCAGTTCTTTGGCTGCTAGACCGCTGGACCTATCGTGCCTGAACTTCTGCTGGGATCATATGAACTCATCAGTGGACGAGCTCCTATTTTAATGAGTTGAAGATTTAATATCTCGCATCTCTGTAATAGCTTAATAGCTCCGAGATACGTCAGAAATTTTCAAGAATTTTGATGTAGCACCGATGTGAAACTTGTGTTTCCTGTGGTTGAAATTTCAAACATTGTCAGTAACAAGTGTATTTTGTTTACCAATGTCATTAACACGGTTTTACGCTAACTTAGGTGTACTGTTTTTGTTCTTGCCTCCTATGGATCATTTGACCTTTGCTTTTGACCGTGTAGGAATATTTCCAATGTGATTTTGCATCGTCTTTGTGCCCCGACCTCTCTTACAAGTCACTTTCTGTCAGAACGATCTATATGATGCTATATCATCAGACTATAATCATTAATTTATTTCAGAATTGAATACATAGTGTGAGTAACATACATTATCATTCAACTTAAATGACTCAACTAATTTAAAATCAAACGGTATAAGCTTCTTACTGGTATTTATAACATAACAATAAAATATTTTAGAAAACATTTTTGAATCTTTTGAAATTTATCTTTATCAACAAATATTCTTTCTCTCTCATTAGTAGTTTATACAGAAGCTATCCCCCAACGCGTATGCATAATATATAGATGTATGCAATTAAAATTATATATTTGAAATGCATAAGAACGGATTTCTCAGCTTGTGTGTTTTTGTACAATATAAATAATATCCATTTGAAGATGGATACTCCCTGGTCACGAACTCGTGATCAACGTTGTCGAGTCTTGATGCGACTGAAAACCCGCCGCATTAGAGGGCTGATAAACACTTAACTTGCCCTGCCTCAAATTCCTCACGTTCACGGGAGGTCCAGCTAGCTCATAGGCGTCGTCCTCTTTTTTCCCTTCTTAGAATTGGAAATGTTTTGAGAATTTGAAATCTTCAGCAAGAAATATCATCAATAAAATATTAATGGGAATTGAAAGGTAGATGGTCACAGAATTGTATTTCGTCTTTTTAAAATTGTTTTTGAGATGATATTCATCTTGACAGAACACAGTAGTTGGGCATATACTCTATAGCACGTTAAACTAAATTGCTCTTATAGTTTCCTCCCTTTACTAGAAATTTTTCATAATGACGAAGTTTTTAGCCATAAGTTCTCGAGTAATGTAAATCACAATCCTTTAATTAATTAATTCAAGACCTATGCACAATATAAATGAAGCTGAAGTATACTACTTAAGGTTGTGATTGCCTACTCGAATGGTCACCGCCACGAACGTTGTCGAGTCGGGAGTTCAAGTCCTGATCCCACTGAAGACCTGCCATGTAGAGAGGTCGATATATGTTTGTTACACGTTGTGGTCATATTTGTCGTGGCTCAAAGTCCTCACGTTGGTATAGTACGGAAGAAGTGAGTGAGTGAATATTGACATCGCACTATTTCAGCTACTTGATGGCTTTTTTGCGACTGACCTCGTAATTTTGAACCATAGTCAAAAGACGAAGACGACACCTGAACTGGCACTTCCCTCTCCTAGCTTCTGTACCACACCAACGGATGGACGTTTGAGCTCTCGACAGATTTAACGTACATCGCCCCTCTACACGTGACTCTTCAGTGGTACTAGGCTCGAAATGACACACCAACCACGAGTCCGTTACATTGACCACTAGGCTACCGCGGCATGGTATCGAAATAATGAGAGTAGGGTACCGAATGAAATATCGTCACTTGATTGAGGTTCAAAATTATGAGGTCTGTTGCCAATAGCCTCGAGTTGCTTTACAGTGCGATGTTAATAATCACCCATGCACAAGGAATCAAATGATGATAGATGCCATCTTTACTGGTACTTCATTTCCTGAACTTGAACCACAGAGAATTCTGGGACTTGGAAGAATTTTATGGAATTTACGATTCGTATTCAAAATACCTAATTCATATGACGGTCTCTGGATGAACCAGGGGAACAGATTCAACGATTCGAGTCGAGTATCTATGGTCATGAGCAACTGGCTACAGCAGTTGTTTGAGCTACTCAAGTGATTCTCACTCGAAACAACTTTGTGCTAGTCAACTCGTTTCCTGTCATCAAACCTTTAACCGTGAAAAAGGAGAGAACTCCTTTCTCATGTGAACACAATATTGACTGAACAGGGAGTGCCAGACTCGTTGGTACAATGACTTTCTGAAGAAACAATAAAAAAGTTTTCTTTATTTTCAATACACAAGTAGCCGCATGTGAAGAGCGTAGCTTCCACAATATCGTTTTTAGTTCAGTCAACTAATGAGGAAAATGTCCGTCGCTTTTGACTGCCTGAGGGAGATGCTGACTGGTTGTAGGGGCGATTTCATAAAAAGATCTTCACCCTCTATCGTAACAATTAAGAAACGGGTGATTTCTATTCAAAACTAACTACCAACTATCTGCTTCTGTTAGATGTGGCACAAATTGACTCGCATGAAAGTGTCCTTACAATCAAAAACTACACAAGCACAGGTTAGAGAACAATTGAAAAGAATGCACGGCCACAATAAATGTTCCATTAAATATAACTTACTACGTAATACTCGTATGACATTTTATCAAACAAGAAAAATTAAATGTGTAGATTTGTGGACAGTAAATAGGATAATCAATTTTCCCATAACAAATGGCAACCGTCATTTCATTGTACTTATATTTTAAACTCATTAGGAAGAGCTAATTAACAAAAATATTTTGATTCCGTAAAGTACATTTAATTACTGAAGATTCAGAATCGTGTGTCAAATATAAATTGTGCACCTGATATTGCAATATTAAGTAAAACGGGACAGGGAAAAGATCTGCAATAAATTTTAATTTTTATATAACTACAATTTGAAGGAATATACACTAGTGTCCAAAAGTTAAGCATAATTGATAATTATGTGAATAAAGAAGGAACTGTAAATCAGAATGGCGCGAAACGTGATATGCGAGTGTAAAATGGTTATAAAATAAAGAAGCAAATCAAAAGAGTGATAATAATTAATTTTATTATCCAAAGTAGCAGTTTGAAAGAAAACTGAGCATAGCAAGGATTCACACTTTAAATAGAAAATGAAAGAAAACATTAAATAAAATACTGATGCTACAGTTTAATAAGGCGTACGGTCACCTCTGACAGCCAGGCACGCTGCACAGCGATTTACCATACTTGCTATGAGATGATGAATGAGTTGTGGGCTCAAACGGTTCCAAGCTTCTTGGAGAGCTCTCTTCAGTTCAGTAACGGAGCTTGGTGGGTGCGAAAGGGCTGCAATTTGTCTCCCGAGCATACATGCTCGATAGGATTTGAATCAGGGGAGTTTGCAGGCCACGACATGCGCTGGATGCTTTCCGTTTCAAGGAAGTCATCAATCAGCACCGCTCTGTGACATGGCGCATTATCATCCATGAATATGAAGTCAGGACCAACAGCACCTCGAAACAAGCGAACATAAGGATCAAGAGCTTCGTCTCTGTATCTTTGAGCTGTCACAGACCCCGAGTCCAAGAAATGGAGATCTGTGCGGCCGTCCATCATAATGCCTGCCCATACCATTACTCCCCTTGATGGAAAATGATGTCTTTCCGTTATGTTTCTTGGTTCAAAACGTGTTCAACGTTCTCTCCATATCGTTACCCGCTGAGAATTACTACTCATACTAAACCGAGACTCGACACTGAACATCACATTGGCCCACTCTCCCACACTCCAATGTTGATGTTTCAAACTCCAGTTCAAACGAGCGCGTTTATGCGCAGACGAGAGGGGAATGCCAACTGCTGGTCTTCTGGCATACAGGCCAGCATGATTGAGTCTCCTGCAAACAGTTTGTCTCGAAATTCGTATTCCTGTGGCGACTGTGAGTGCCGAACCCAGTGATCTGGCAGTACTGACCCTCTGACTTCGCGCACTTATTACCAGATATCGGTCTTGGCAAGGGGTTGTGACTCTTGGTCGACCTGATACTGGTTGTCGGGTAACATCTCCCGTTTTTTGAAACCTCTGCCACAGTCTTGAGATCACAGACTGGTCCACATTCAGAATTCGAGATACTTTGGTTTGTGATCATGAGGATTCCAGCATTCCAACGATTCTTACTTTCGTAAACATGTCCAATTGGCGTCTTTGTGCCATCATTCACCTTCTTTGATGGTTAACAACGTTCCTTCGCACAGCAGTTGCACGAAACTTGTCTGAACTGCCTATGTTGCGTGAATCGGTTTCTCCGCGTTCCGACATGCGCCGGTGTTTCGCGCAGGACGTAGTCGACTGAAAAGTTTTGCATAAACCCAATGTTTCTTCGCCCAATTAATATCCGCTAGAAATTTGGAATAATTTTACGAATATTTACTCCATGTTTTTCGCATTTTACGATTTATGCTTAGCTTTTGGACACTAGTGTATTTTATGTTGTTTCTTATTTAATAAAAAAAATATATATATGTTTAAAAATACATAATGACCAACTTAAAATTTTTATGTTGAAGGAGTTGTTACACTTATTTATTTTTATATTGATGAGAGAATATCTTTTATATTAAATGATGTAAAATTATTATATAATAAATCTCTAGATCTGTATTCTTGACTTCTATCGCCTAACTTTGCATGCAAAGGTAATCGAATTGTTTCAAATATGTCCTGTGCAATACCCTGAACCATATTGGTAGATTGATTTGACACACCACAGCTACAAGGTTGCTGACTCCTGTTCATTCTATATGATTTTTTCTTCAAATCTAGGAGAGATTTAACCATCATAAAATTATGAACGAAAATTATGCAGTGGAGTTAGTTAGTGTTAGTGAATAATAACGTCGCACTGTTCAGCTACACAAGAGCTTTTGGCGACGGACAGCGTAATTTTGAACCATGGTCAAGTGACGCGGATGACACCTGAGCTGGCACCCCCTCTCCTAACTACCACACCACACCAAGTGAGTGAGTGAATATTAACGTCCCACTGTTCAGTACACGAGGGCTTTTGGGAACGGTCTGCGTAATTTTGAACCACGGTCAAGTGACGCGGACAACACCTGAGCTGGCACCCCCTCTCCTAACTACTGCACCACACCAACGGGAGGATGTTTGAGCTCTTGACAGATTTAATGTGTATCTCTCCCCTACACGGCGGGTCTTCAGTGGTACTGGGCTTGAACTCATGACACGCTAGGCATGATCCGATACCCTGACCACTTGGCTACCGCGGCCACATTATGCAGCGGAAAAAAGTCCAAGAATTATTACTGTAGTCTGATAAATAAAATTTTAAATTATACCATATTTTTTTAAATAAAAATATAAAAAATAATAAACGAAGTTTTCACTAATTTTGCAAAGCATTTTAAAATTCGGAAAATTGTTTTCCCAAGATTTTAGGAAGTGTTCAGTTGTTTTGCATCATGGCCAATGATATTTTAATGCATTTTTAAGGAGTTCAAATGCTTTAAAATATTTAACAGCTTCTTGAATTTTGTAACAGCTCGTTAAATGTTTTAAATCTGCAATTAGACACATGTCATCTCTATTCAAATGTTGTTAGAGAAAAATAATTTTTATGTAGTACATGAATCACAGAAATGTTTTTAAAAAATATGGTAGAAAATTCATGCACAAAATTTCCAAAATTCATGTACAAAATCATTGCATGACATTTTTAAAGTGATAGTTTGTTCCAAAAACTTATGGACTCTTTATTTATATACTCATAAAACAAACTATTTTTGGAAAATTCTGTGTTTTACATTTTATAAAAATTAAAAAATATTTTATACAGCTACTTTTTTAAAAAATTTTGAAGAATGTGACAATTTATTTAATGTTCTTTCATTTGTACAAATAAAATTATTTTGAAATGCAGAATCAAGCTCAGATTTTAATAAGATAACAAATCTTAAGAGGGAAAATTCTTTAAAATTATTAAATTTCTCTTCCATACAGAATTTCAAAAATATTGAACACTTCAAAGGAGCTGAATTAATGTTAACAAAAAGAAGCCTCCCTCCAATTGCCAATGGAATATGAAAATTGAAAACTAATCACAAAATTCCTTGAAAGTTTGAGAAAATTTTACATTTGTTAAATTATCACACAATATAACCAATTTTTAGTACACTCTTACTAGGATGAAAAAATATTAAAACTCATTTCAGATTGATTATTAATGTTTTACTTTTAAACATGTCATTAACAAATGGACCTAGTAATTTTGAGCCATGCTTAGGCAATGAGGACAACACCCATGCTGCCACAGGACACTACAAAATTCCAAAACATGCTAAGAAACTGTTTAGAGAAATTTAAGTTTAGAAAAATTATGACTTCGAAAAGCAATATCAGAGCACTAAAACATCAATATTTAATCAGCAAATCTTTTATCTAACCTGTTTCTAATAAATAAAAAAATAATAAATTTTCACTTCATTTTAAAGCCATGCTATTTTAAAATTTTGAAAATTTAAGATGTGGCATTGTATCTTAGTGAATTTTTACATGGATGAATTTATAAACAGCCATGAAAATAGTAAAATTCAAACAAAACAATATAACAATTGGTATAAATTATGCAACATGCTAATAAAAAATAATGCAAAAAGGAAATTATGAAAAATTATGAAAAAATTAAATTTGGCTTTTAAATATTATCAGTTTTAAAAAATAAAACTATAGAATTGAATAATAAATATTTATTATGAGCAACAATAAAACTGCAATATAAATATTACAACAAAATCAATTCATTAATTTTTTTATAGAAAAATAATTATAGTAGACATAAAATTATATAATGATTCTTATAAAACAAATTGTAAATAAAAATATTCATCCATTTAAACTTGTCTAAAATGAAAATACATATATAATATAACAGCAATAAACATTTTAAGTACTTTTCATATTCTAAAAATAACTCTTAAACGGCATTATGTATCAAAAATATTTTTCTTTGCAACACAAGCAAAAATAACATACTAGTATATAGACATAGTGGTTAAAAATTAATTTCCTTTAACATCACAGTGAATAAATTTCGAATTTTTATAAATCTCAAAAAAAGGAAATCTACGTTTTGAAAAAATGCACAAAAATATTGGACACAGCACATTTTAAAAACAGATAAAAAATTATCAAATCAATAACAAGAACAAACAAGATAATTTAATACATTAATTAGCTGATATTTTTAATTAACTAAATAAAATTCTTTAATACCAACATTTTAAAACAAATTTTGAAGAAAAAAAAACTTTAGATATTTTATATAAATATAATTTTTAACACCTTAGGCAGTAATCACAGATATTTGGAAATGACGGTGAATGATTTTTCTAAAATCAAAAATTTTTAAATTGCATCAATTTTCTTTCAAAATACCATTAATTATAATCAAATTTCTTTTTCCAAAAAGGGACTCTTAAGCCCTTAATATTCAGTATTTTTAATCTATTTAAAAAATAAAGTTTCATTAATAATATATATAGGTAAACAATTCTTTTTTTCCAAACTCTTATTAATTCAATTGATACAGTATATAACAACCTTGATTTAAAATAGCCTTTACACAACTTTTTAAGCATTAATATTCTGCAATAGAAAAATATTGCTCGATCAACATTAAACATTTTAGAATAAGTATGTAGAATCTTATGATGCAAAGGCATGCAATTATCAATTCCACAGACTATTTATTAAAATTACAAAAGGTATTTTGACATTCCATCCAAAAATAATTTTATTTGTAAATTAGCACAAAAACAGACTGTTTGAATTTTTAAAATTAATTTGATTTTTAAAAATCAAATTTGAAATATATGCATCTTTAATATTAATTCAGCATTATTTTGGTCTTTTGGCAGGTCATTCAATGAAAGACTACACATTTAATGCAAGCTAATTTCAACAGCAAATACAGATGACTATATGCAACAAAAAATGAAAACATAAAATAAAAACAAATATTTTCAACAGCACATAAAAATGGTAATCTAATAACATTAACAGCAAAATCAAGGAACTTAATGGCATGGCAATACTGAATTTTTTCACAGACCTTTTCAGTTCTTCAAAGGAACAAAAAATACAAGACACTTGCTAAGCATTGTAAAAAGCTTCATAAAATAAAACATACAAAGGCAATTTAGAAAAAATAAAAGCAAATACAGAAATAAACAGAGCCTCTAGAAATATTTCATTTCACCATTGACACATGCACTTCCAAAAAATTCTATTTCTAGTATTAGTTTAAAAAACATACAGAAGTGCTCACATATATTATTTATCAAGATAAAAATATATTTCTGGTCCCATATTTTTGTAAGCATTCGGTTTCTTTTTCTTGCCTTGGATGAAGTAGTTGATTAGCATTGCTTCAAAGAATCCTAAAAAAAATACTATTTCAGACATAATTTCTTCATTTTATAAAACTAACCATTAAAAATAGACAAAATATTTATTTTTCCATTAATAATTTATAGTTAGTACTATCATAGACAAGACACAAAAATAACTAAACTGAATTAATTCAAAAATATTAACAGTTTTAACAAAACAAACTAAAAAAAATGACACTCTTTCTAAGTGTTTCATTTAAAATAAAAAGAAATAATCTTAACTTTAGAAATTTAGATTAATATGAATTTGATTCACATTAATGGTACTTAAAATGCTTACTATTCAGCAAAAATTGATAAACATATTCATAACTTGAATTAAAAAAAAGATGGCCAAATTTTATAATTTTAATTTTTTCAAGTGGATTTAAAAAAATGACAATTAGAGTAAAAGCCAACTTAATATTCTGAAATTCAGCCATTCAGCTAAAAAATTGAATCAGGCTCATCTACTATTATGATGTCCATAGAATTCAGTTTTTCAATAAATGCTCATAGTAAATAAGTAACAACGTTGATATAAAACTCATAAGTAATTATTTTATGCAAGCATGGTTGTTTTCCTAAACTGAAATATATGTACTGTACTCTGAAATTGGAGTGTTTTAATTAAATTGCACCTTTGAAGCTATAAGAGCTGTTGGCCTCAAATCTCATAATTTTAAATCTCAGTTAAGTGATGATAATGACAACCTGAGCAAGCATTCCACATACTGCCACCATATTTGCAGCAGTAATGCCTTACTTTTGGAATGTCCTGTTTTATACACGATTTGGAAGATACTCCATTGGAAGAAACTGGAGCTCCAGCTAGTCAATTATTGACTGCTAAACGTTAATCATTTACATATTCTAAGGTATGTATGTGCACACATAATTTCTTTCCTTCAGATAATCACCTAATACATCAGTTTTTATGTTATAGAGAATACATACAATCTTCATGAAAATGAAAATATTTATTTAATAAAAATATTACTTACATATAAAATAAAAATCTGCATGCTCAATAGTAAGTTGTTCCAAAACTAAGGCCTTTTGTGCGTTCAATCATAAGTTGTTCCTTGTCATACATGTCTGGGGTGATTGAAGCAAATTGTCTCACATGGAATTCTTGAAGTTTCTTAAGACCGTCTCTATCTTGGTGCATATTCAATAAACATTTCATTATATCTGCCTTCAAAGATTCTAAAATACAAAATAAATTATTATAAAATCAAATAAACATAATAGTTTTTTTAAAAATCATCCGCATCTAATAATATAAAAATATTAATATCATGTCAAGAAGTTTAACTAGATAAACACTGTATAAGAATTATTCTTTTAAGTTTTGGTAATTGAAAATATAAAGACAAAGGGAAGAGACATGAAGTTCTTAAAGATTCATTAAGAGGACAAATTATAATAGATAAATGAAAAAAATTCTAAAATTTTAAGTTTCATTAACTTGGCAATTTACAGTCAATAGATATCTGTAGTTGTTTCTTATTGTGTACACCTTATCAACAAACCTTAATTATCTACTAATGCTTTTCAACTCAAAAGACAATATAATAAAAATATTTAAATTACAGATTGGTAATTTTTATAATGTATATGATGAAAAAAATCATGAATAAAAAATTAGCAGTAAAATAAAAAGTAAAGTTTCTATCAATGATTTTCTTAAAAAGTGTTTAGCAGAAATTAATCTTTTGGTCCCTAGTAATACAAGATTTATGGAATACTTTTTAAAAGCTAACAATTTGATCGAAAGAATCATTAATGAAAATCTTATTAATGATCAAGTAATTTGATATTTTAAGTAATGGATCAAGTAAATCAAAGTAAATCAAAACATCAAACACATACACAAATGGAGCAAACAAAAGAGTAATATCTTAATTGACAACAAAAAAGATAATTTACAAATGAACTTGAATTTATATATATAACAACATCCTTATCTGATTTTACAGATTCTTAAGCAGAGATTTTATCAATACTTGAGAATTCTTTGACACATCCTTAAGCATTGATAAATAATTATAAAGCAAATATATAAGTGATATAAATAAGTATAATATAATAGTAGAAAAATTATGATCAAAAACATTTAATTACAAAAATAATATTCTTAAAATTAGAAATTTCTTAAAGTAAACAATATTAAAAAAATTTGGTACTTGCATATTAGCATCAACACAGCAAAATTGGTTTCATGCAAATCGTGCCCTGATATCAAAACAACAAAGAATCTAACATGTTTTATATGAAAAAACCAATCAGTCAGTTTGGTTGGAAAATGGCATAATTCGCATGGCTTTAGCTATAGTGACACTAATATGTAAGAACCAAAAATCTTGTATCATCAAAAATCACTAAATTTATAAAAAATTGTTAAGAATTATTATGTATAGTAAAAAGTTCATTTTCAAGGATATTCAGAAAGTCTTGAGAATAAATCTCTAGCAGAATTTTTTTATTCATGGTTATTTGTCAAAATTTTTTCTAATTAGATACTAACATTGATACCTTTCATGCTCATTGTAATTTATATAAATATATTTACTGTTTATATTTTTATATTTTGGAAACCTAATATATAAAATTTCCAAAAGTTTAAAATTACTTCATAACAAATAGCTTAAGCCAAATATATTGATACCATAAAGCTTCATCTCAGTCTTCTAATATTTAATGGTAATTTTCATAATTTTTACAGGTTAAAATTAAGAACAGGTAACATTAAGAATTTTCAATCAGAATTGCATTCTGTAAAAGGTGAACTAATAAATACTAGGAAGTCATAAATTAAGTAGAAATGTTATGAGCAAAATAAATTACAGGCCAATTACTGTCGACATACATTAGATACAAGAATTCAATTGTAAAGAAAAAAGCTATGTATTTGACCATTGTGATGAGTCGAATGCAAAAAATATTTGGGTCCGAGAGGGTTTCAAAAATACCATTTTCAATACCATACACAACAAATTGCATTCAAAAATTACACTACATGATGAATTTAACAAATTGTGGTGTTATTGAAATTTTATTTTCAATGGTTCTAAGCTCCATAATTTGTTCAACTTGTTTTATTGAAGATACATTAACAAGGATATCACCAAGATTTTGCTCTTTTGTTTAAAGAATATCACTAACAGTTTTGAAAATGAGGACTGCAAATATGCTTTTCAAAGTTCTTTTTTTCTTAAAAAAAAATTAATTAAAATTAATAGACAAATTCAGTTTTGTCAGAAAATTTTACATTACTTTAATGAAAGATGCAGGCTTCTGCAAGTATATAAAGAGCTTAAAGGATCAGAAGGAAAGATGATATTTTTTTTCTTGTCTGCATAATTGTTGGTTAGTCGCATAGATTTCTTTATTTGCAATAATTTTTTTGGTATAATAATGGTTATAACTGATTTAACATTGAAACTTTTATTTCCAATTTCCATTCATGCCATAGTTGTACCTAACAATCTAAACAGTCTTAAAGGGGGATATCTTTCATAAACAGTAAAAAGACCTCCACTATCTGGAATCAAGTAGCGGAACTAAGACATTACTCTGATTTTGGAAATAGAATAAGCATAGTATAATAATGTAAATAAAAGCATTATATTATGTATATAGAATATAAAAATACAAATTATTTCTTACACATACTATACTGTTCGAATTAATAGGAACAAACATGTTTTTCTTGTTTGAGTTGATATGCGATTAATAGTGATGTTCTGAACCACTTCAAACCCATTATTTCTGCCTTTAGATAATGTGTCAGACTTGGACTATCATTTATTCATTTTAATGCATCAGGAGTTAAGTTGTGAGCCTTTCAGTGGGGCAGCTGGTAATTTCAGTTTTGCGTTCTGTACAAGACGTGTTACTTTTACTTGTTCAAAGATGTATACTACTCCAAGGAACTGTTCTAAAATAAATCGCTCTCAATGAACACACTTCTATCACTGTGAGAGATATAACTGTGGCAGTTGGTGTGATCGAATTAAGTGTTTTAAGAACATTTCTAAATTCTGAATCATCACCTCCAAAAAGAAAAGAAAAATGTGAGGGTAAGTGGAAAACTACTCCAAGAATTGATAAAATTTTAATAAGAAATAGCAAAATAAATCCAAGAAAAACAAGTATAGACCTTTGAAGGGATTTATTAAATAATGGTGTTGAAGTGAGTACTTCAACTGCACAGAAAAGACTTCTGGAAGATTGCTTTAAGGCAACAAGACTGAGGGAAAAAACTCTTTCTAACTCAGAAAATGATGAAAAAACGTTTAGCATGGGTCAAAAAATACTGATCATGGCTGTTAATGACAGGGAAAAAATGATTTTGAGTGATGAAACATTTATTTGTACAGGGATGCAAGTCAGGCGTAGTTAGACGAAGTGAAGTTGAAACTTTGTTACCAGATTATATCCAACAG
Organism: Trichonephila clavata; assembly: GCA_019973975.1. NCBI lineage: Eukaryota > Metazoa > Arthropoda > Arachnida > Araneae > Nephilidae > Trichonephila > Trichonephila clavata. The sequence continues at coordinate 26,905 of BMAO01024874.1, forward strand.
ATTGTAAAACACCCATCTAAACAGATGTTCAAGGTTTTTTTTCACAACAAATGGCTCAGCAAGCTTAGTTCCTCTTAAATACATGAATTCTGTCAAATATATAGAAATATTATGTAGTAGGATTGTTCCATTCATGGAAACATTTGATGGAACATTTCAACATGGTTTAGCCCCTTGTCACAATTCAAATTGGTCCATACTTTTATGTGAAAAATAAAAGTGCTCAGTTAACTTGAAAATTCCCAGACTTAAATTCTATTCAAAACTGATGGCATATTCTCAAGAATTGTTTCACTAAGATGAATTGCATGACAACAGAGGAAATGATAAAAAAGGCTATACTAGTGTGTTTCCAAGATGATGAAATCAAGAACGTGCACTACTCTAGTGGAGTCAATGCCAAGATGGGTTGAAAAGGTCATTTCTGCTAAAGGAAAACATACTTCATGCTAATATACAGATCTTTCAGTCTATTGAAGGAATGGAATGATAAAAAGCTAAGGGTAATGATAAAAAAAAGCTACGGTAAAAAAAAAACACTTTTCCAATTGTCCCAATTAATTCGAACAGTTATAGTACATTCAAGTATAAAATCATATTCATAAATCAGTTTATATAAGATGACTTACTACTTTTTTCCACTGTCCTGAGCAGAATTCTTAGTATATTATAAACAGATTTAAAAATCTCAAAATAATTTTACGAGTTTTACTCATCTATTTTAAATCAACATTAAAAGGCTGCCATGTAGTTTTTTTTTATGAATGAAATTTCATTTTCAAATTAACAGAAATTATGCAAGATAAAAAAATAAGAGATCAAGATAACAATAAAGATAAAATAATAAAAAGATAAAATAAAATCATCAAAGATAAAAATAATAAGAAAATATTTATAAAATACAAAAAAAAATTACCATCTAGTTTAGAATTCACAACAAATGGGTATGGAGGCAAAGGACCCCAAGAAGTTAAAACTTTTATTTCATCTGCTAGATGTGAATTTCTTTCTAAGAAGAAGGCTAAACAATTTGCATCAACAGCTGCTGCATCAACTTTTTTGCCTATCACCATTTTTATACTATCCAAATGTGATCCTAAGAAAAAAACGAAGGCAAATATTATATAAACTTTCCTTTTACATTGCTTCCTAATTTCCTTTAAAGATTGAGAATGAATTAAATTATACATTCTTCAATAATTTTACAAAAAAAAAAAAAAAAAATTAATTGACTAATAACCTTTAATGATATATATATATAAATATCACAAAACTATTATTAATTGCAAAAAATCAGATAATTGCATAAAAACAAAATTAGTCATAAAAAACAGAATATAATAAAAATAGAATTAATACAACAAAAGAATATTTTTCTAATTTTATCAATACAGCTTTTGTACTAAAGAAAACTGATTTCCAGAAAATACCAAGGTCTTATTTCATGACTTGAATTCAAATATAACTTAACAATTTTAAAGCTTTTAACTTTAAAACAGTAAAAAAGCTATGATTTTTCAATATTTACATAGCACATTATTGACAAATTTGGTCAAATCAGAAAAACTTCAGCAAATGCTGATATTGTTTTGGCACATGCATGAAAACAAATTCCCTCACATACTCCTTTTGCATCAGTACATTGACAAATTTAATATTAAAAATCGTATTTTCATGTAGACTGTGCCATACTAATCCACATAAGTATGAATCTAAAATCTATCCTGCAATGTTTCTTGTTTTGCCACATTTTGCTTCAGGTACTAACTATGCTAATACCCAAGAATAGTTTTTCAGGTACTAATGTATTAGACTGAAATACTCTACTGTGTTCTTTTCCCATAGAAGGTCCATCTTAAATTTTAATAATTTTTCATATTAAAAGTAACAGAATATGGTAAATTATAAACAATGTTATTTTTTTTAGCAAAGACAATCAAGAATATGGCATCTGAACATGCACATGAATGATACAGCCTTAAAAAGAAAAGATTTTAAAAACATATGAACAAGATTGTGTTTGAACATGCACAGGAACAGATTTTCAATATTGATGGCATATAACAGTATTTGGAGACAATGCTTTATTTGATGATATTGGTCAATGGTATAATATACAAGTAGCAATTTCTCTGATTTTGATTTATTTACTCTGAAACAAATTCCATTTAAAGATATTAATTTTCTCAATCTATAAAATTAATACATTAAAACACCAGCAAATATATATTTTATATAAAAGCAAATTTTATTTTAAAAATAGTTAATATTTTGGTTAGTATACAATAATCAGTAAAAAATATAAAATGTGCAGAAAAATGTTGAAATAGTTTTAGTACAACTTTACAGTTATTCAATAAAGTTAACTTCAATATTCTTAAGACATTCTCCTTATTGGGTTTAAATATAATAATCAGTTTAAGTTTCATATCAAATCAAACAGTATTTTTAAAACAGTTAACAAAAAAAATGAATTTTATTCTTGCTTTCATCTGTTAAAATTTTGATAGGTTTAATTTGATCACATAAATCTCATACGCATCATAGCAATACAGTGGCTTTTGACAACACATTTAATTTGGAACATATATGAAAGATAGTTTTGGGATGATTAGTTGATTGTTCATTAATGTTGCACTCTAAAGCAACATGATTATTGGTTATAGATCTCATACCTTGATTACCAACTAGAAAATATGTTTCCACAGGAAATTCTGATATATTTTATTATTTTGAATGAAAAAACATTGAATTTTATACATCATAAAGAAAAAAATATGGTAATACATACAACAAATTTTTTTTTAAACATTCATAAACTTCATTACAGAAAAGAATATTTTCCACATTACTTCAATGAAGATAATCATTGATATTCTTAAGGTTACTTTGGACTATTTGTTTCATTTCAGTCTTTATAAAAACTTACCCGAATAAAGAATGTTTCCAAAAAATGAAGAATTTTCACCTATTTCCTTTAAACTGTTTAAAGTAATAACATGGCCACTAAGAGATTCAGGGCAATTGTATGCCCACTTGCATCCTCTCAAATCAATGAACTCTTTCACCTTTTCACTAAAAAAAGAAATCAAATATTAGCCTAAATCCTCATGAATATTTGCATCCTAATAATATAATAAGATCTTATTTGAACCCTCTGAGTGTGTTTGCCTTTGTCCTGAAAAATCATTCTGAAAGCGTTTACTTCTCTTTTGCAAATTCCTTCAAAAGTGAAACAGATTTAATTCCTTCCCCCTTTAAAGATTGTGGGAGGTCTACAGGGGAAGATTTTATCATGCAGTTCGGCCTTTTTGTTAATTTAAAACTGGGAGAAAACTTGTTCACAGCTGTGACGTTGCCTTGTGCGAATCTTGGGTGGAAAAAGTGGGGTCCACTGATCTGTTAAGCCACAACAAAAGTGAAGAGTTAAAAAAAATAATAACTCGAAAGAAAGAAACTTGTTACAAAAGTTGAAAAATACTTGTTTACTTCAAACGAAACAAAATTTTTAAAAATTAATTTAAGAAAAATAAATTATTTTGATATTAGGATTTGAGTCAGGAAAAAGCACCTTGTATTTGTAGTGAAATACGAGACAAAGAAAACACAAGTACATCTTAATGTTTTTTTTAAAAAGTAACTATGTAAAAAAAGAGTAAAAGTGACTCTCTTAAACAATAAGAGAATAAATGGAGTATCATTACATACAATGATTAGATTTATGAAATAAAATCAATCTTCCTCTATTCAATTATAATTTAAATTTAAAGTAACACAAAGAATGATTTCAATACTTTTAATTTATACATATTTTAATCCTATAAATGATGTTATGTTAAATGAATTTTTTCGGAACAAATCTAAGTTTTATTTCATAGTGAAACAACTTGTACTAAGCAAAAATACCTTCTTTACATCGGCATTTGTGACGGAGCAGAAAGCAAATTTAGTCAAATTTTTTTTATTTTAATGGGAATATATTGTTCTTCAAAATGTGAAAATATTTCTAACCATTTTCTATTCAAATTTAATTTTTTATCTTTCTGTTCCTTTAGGGTTAAATGGAAAATTCATCAAAAACTACATCTTTCACACAATTCAGTCATTACAAATTCTTTGAGAGAAAAACTCCCAATTAATTTTGTCTTTCAAAACAGTACAGTTAAAACAAGTTTGTTCAGTGAAGCTAACCGACAATTCTGCAATGTATTCCTACCAAATTTTTAAAAAAATAACATTTGAAAATGTATTCTGAATTCGATTTTTTGAGTATAGAAAAATAATGCCTGTTGTGAAGAGGACAGAGTATGAGATGTGATATATGGTTTTGAAAGAATGTTTTCATACATGTAGAGCATTTTTGAAAATTTAAATATCACCGAAGCTGATCATATGATTGTAAATGAGTCTTATTTTAGAGAGTGAGCTGTGGGGTATCAAAATAAAATATTTTACTTTTAAATAGTCAAAGAGTTTATATTCAACATCCTCTTCGTAAAATTGCTTACAACTTCTATTCAAATTGTAAAGAAACTGAAATATAAATATCCGACTTACTACAGCCAAAAATATTCATATTATGTGAAAATACTATTCCTCCCCTTATTTAAGTACATTTTATAAGCTGTAGCCTAAAAAAAAAATTTTATTTTTATAAACGAGGCACGAAAATTCAGTTATAAAAATATATTTTTCATTTTTAAATATATAAACCGTCATGGATTGTAAGACCATTTCTAAATTCCTAAAAGCTTTTAGATCTGAATTTAAAATTATATGAAATCTTTAACATTCACAACAATGCCCTTTATAATTTTTTTAACAGTACATGAATGCGTCTTCAAACGATTACATTATTATGTTGACTATTTAGTTAACATTAAATATATCTAAATGCACAGATTTTCTGAATTTTAAAAAAAATATTTCAAAACTATTGTAAAATCATTAAATTTTTCAGCATATTTTTTGCTCTTAACATACAGTTTTAACTGAATTGCATGAGATTTACGAAATGTATTAAAATGCTTAAGATTCTATATATTAAAATTTAATTTAATATTTTATTCAAAGAATTGTTAGTACTTATAGTAAATAATTTTTAACTGCGTATGTGTGCGATACATAAATATTTTTTTACGAAATTTCAAAATAAAATTTCTAATATGAAACTCCTAGTTTTGTATGAAAATCTGGATATTTTTTTAATGTTAATTACAAAAGATATCCAGATTTTAACTACTTGTTTTTCAGCTAGCTTTTAAAAAAAAATAAGTATTGAGGAATTTTGCATAAATAAATATTTTTTTTTAAATAAACTTAAAATTGATCTTTATATTTATTTATATGCGTAAATGCCAACTGTAAGTGTATCCAGATATTTTTAATTACTATTTATCCAAATTTTCAAGTTTAAAAATATGAATTTGTTGAGAAACCCCCTCATTCATGTTCCCCCTGAAGAAAATTAAGCATTTACCTTTCAAGCATTTTTTTTAAAATTTAAATATAATTTAGTGTATCTTAACAATACATAAGAGCCCTGCACACCTTACTTTAAAATTTTTGGAAAAAAACTAATGGATCTGAATTGGTTGTTTTTTTTTTTGTTATTTTTATTAAAACGTAAGAATTTTTTACAAATAATTTGTTGCAAAAGTTTAAAAATTATTCCTTGTTAGTAGTTGGAATGTTTAAAAGGTTTTTAATTTTGAAGCATTTGGTTTCTTATTAGTTTTTTTTGCACCTTTAAAAACTGAAAGCATTGGTTAAGAGAAGAAAAATGAAGCAATAAAATATAGTTATATCGTTTATACAGAGATATATATGTTATAAATACTTAATTTTCCATTTGATCATTTGAAGGTGAAGAAAAAATACGAGTTAATCAAGCAAAGAGAATATATTTAAAAAGTAATTTGTCCAACTATATAAAATAGCAGATTACTGCTCCAACTTGTTAAAACTTCAAATTAATCAACTTGTTAAAACTTCAAATTAATCAACTTGTTAAAACTTCAAATTAATCAACTTGTTAAAACTTCAAATTAATCAACTTGTTAAAACTTCAAATTAATCAACTTGTTAAAACTTCAAATTAATCAACTTGTTAAAACTTCAAATTAATCAACTTGTTAAAACTTCAAATTAATATAAAATCAAAAGTGAATTATATAATATTTTATTTATGCATTGAAACTTTTCAAAACTTGAAGGAAAAAAAAGGTTAAATTGTGAAAACTACAAAAAGAATTTAATTCAAACGCAATAATATTTAAAATAAGCTAATTTACAAACACAAACTTATAGTTCGTTCACTAAGGGGTCTAAAGAAATTCTTCACAGCTTTTTTACGATTCCTCCAGGGTCAAAACACGGGGTCCCCTGCTAGCCATAAAACTTCCTGTCAGTGTCCATTATGTCGTTGTAACCCTCCCTAATTATCTTTCACAATGTTAAACCTTTAATGGGGGGAAAGGAATTCAGAAAAATACGGCCTACCCACTTTGGAAACTCTCTTGAAGTAAGAATAGGACGTGTGGTACATTTTCGAAGCATCTCTAGACATGCGGAAAAAGACGTGCAAACCGCTTAGAGAGTTAATGCACTTTTTATTCAGCACTAAATTTTCGAAATATTGTTGTCCTAATACAAGGAAGATCATTACAGAAAAACAAACTGTCAGTCCCACTTTTTACCATCATTGCCAAAGATGAAATAAACTAAAATTTTATCCAATAATACATTTAACTGATAATTGTTTTCTGATAAATTACCATCATATATAGTTAAATGCTATATTTTTTAATTTTTCCAGTTTATAACAGTAAGCTCTTTTGAAGAAGGTAGCTTTTGTTCTATTTGTTTTGATCGCAATCTTTTTTTTAAAGTTAACTAAAGTAAGTTGTCAAAGTAAATTTTTTTATAAGCATGCATATTTCAAGTGCCAAAGTTTCAACTTCAATTACTTTTTAAAAGCTTTCATATAAGTTTCTGAGTGTGCTTTTCCCTTGTTGAATCTTCAATGCAAAAAGTTGAAGAATTGTTTAAAAAATAACTGATTTTTTTAGCTACTCCTATCTTGGCTCCATATAAATTCAAGCATAATGTGTTTGAAAACAGTGAGACAATTTCCTCAATAGCCAGTTTGCTGATATCCACATTCTTTAAACATGTTGCACATTCTCTGACTTTACAAAATTATACATCGTTGACAATTCCATGTTTGAAGATAGTAGCTTTATTTTCTTACTTTGTGCTTGCAAACCAATAATTGGAATTTCCTACTCATTCATTTACTGTATTTAACTGAACTTCTATCAAGAACTATAACTAAGGGAATTTTCTTTGTCTCTGCATACTGTGATGAAAATTCTGCAAAATTGCAGAATAAGAGATAAAGGGTTATAACTTACCACCATCAGAATCTATAATTTTTCAAGTTTATGTAGAAAAAATATGTGGAACACAAAATTTTTAGTCATTTTTGAGGGTATCATCAAGTTTTGGCCTACGTAGTAATTCATACAGCAAGCTTATTTTCTTTTATCTATTTGGTATTTATAAATTAATCCATCAATCAGTAAAATGATACAAACTTTGAAGAATTTTCCCAACTTACAAGCAAAATTATTCTGTCTGAGCATGCTCAGAAAAATTTTATTAAAATCATTGGCTAATGAATATAACAATATTTGGTAAAAAATGGCCGATGATCCAATACATACACATCATTTATTCTTGTTAGTGTAATATATTTTATTAAGATATATGAATTGTAAATAGCATAAAATACCTCTCAAAATTTTTACAAACATGGAATCTTATTTTATTATAGTTATATTTCATTAATAAGATTACGGAAATTTTGAAATTAAATATAAAAATCTTTTGTAAATTATACATAAATCTTTTGTTTATTATAATAATTTCTAGTAAATATTTCCAGTGATATAAATATTGCCTTCAATCACTTAAAAATAGGCAATTCTAATTTATCATTGCAAATAATTTGCTTCCCTTAATGAGCTGCCAACACAACAAAAACTATGAATATTATTTCTCACAAACAATTTATATGTACATTGTGAATGATTATGTTGCCCTTAAATGTAAATAAATCTTAATTTAATTATTTATAACAGCTTTTTCCAACTTAATGTATACTACAATGCACAAAATCATGCATAATTCTAAGTTTTGCCATGGATTCTACATGAGAAATTTTTAAATCGGTAGTTAACAAGAACAGATAATCATACCCAAGATCTTTATGCATTATAACATCTGAATAATAACCTGGACGGTCAAATCCACGAGCATGCATATGAATAGAGGATATAGGCAATAATTCTATTGGACTAGATTCTTTCTTCATTCTCAAATAAACTGTACTACTCATCCATGCTGTAATAAGAAAATTAGGAAACATCAAATCAAAATATAACTTCAAAATGTTAAAGAAAATTTCATTAGAAAACTCATTTTTTCCTATGATTTATTGCAACACTAATTGGCATGCACACTATGTTCACTTTTTACTTTTGAGAAATACTTTAAAAACTAAACAAAACTCAGTGGTACAACAGCCTATGAGGACCAAGGCCTACTGTACTCATCTCAACTTTCATGACCTTGGGCGCTGAGGTGCATGGGTAGATGTTATGGTCAGGTTTTCAATCTGAGGCAAAACTCACAATGTGAGTGCACCAAGTAAGTTTGGAACTCATTTTATCAACCCATTAAAGGGATGAAAGGCTGAGTTGTCCCTGCCCAGCCCAGGATTTGTGGCATGAAAACGCGATACGCTACCACTCAGCCTCAAATACTTTAAAAATAAATTTTTAAACAGTTTTATTAAGCCTTTTTATTTAATTTTTTTCATTTACCTTTTGATAATACCTTAATAAATAGTAATTTTATAACATTTGGAAGATAAAGTGAAACAATAAAGCTAAATTGCTAATAAAATCCAAAACCATATGAAGCTACAATATTTCAGAGATTATGGTTCATTCAACAAATCAGATGGGATAGAGTGTAGATTAGTGTGGATCTTGGATCTGACTATGTTTGTTAGATTTGATGACAAGATAACAATTTTATTCTGGCAGACTATTTACTTTGGTATAATACTTATATTTTAAAATGCAACCTTGTAAGTTTTCTATATTTGTTTGCTATTCTATATTTAAAATTTGCAAATGTTTTTAGAAAGGAACTTTTTTGACCAACCATTTTATTTTTATTTCTGAAAAACAATTGCAGTTTTGGATTCAATAGTTTTCTTTTTGTACATAATAATTTTCACCCCTATATTTTTTTATTTTTGTGCTTGTTCCTTCAAATTATCCTGAACAGTATATCCAAAAAGCATGATTTAAGGTTTTTATGATTTAAAATGAAACGAAAAATGTATATAGTGGTGTATACATAAAGGATTATTTGCTGTAAATGTTGAAAGTTTAGTCTGCAAAAATGCTTTGCATTTGGGTAAAAGAAGGAATTGAGTGATTGATATGCTCAACAATGCCACAAGAAAGGAATGAATGAATGTATATCATATTAGAAGATGTGTATATAAGATTAGATGGTTTGAGAAAAACAAGATAAATATGCTTCAGATTTTCATTAATATGCGAGTATGAAAAACTCTGACTTCATTCCTTCGGAAACTAATGTTTCATAAAAGACAGTCATGGATTGAATGACTTCTGTAGAGATGTGTGTGATTGAAAGTTCTGTACTAGGAAGTCCTGATGAGATTGTAGGAACAGACAAAAGTATGTTTGGTAAATGGAAGTATAATAGAAACAAAAGAGTGAATGGAACCTGGGGTTGAAAAAAGCTCAGACAGGTATTTTTACCTTGCATTTCAGGATACCTGGACAAAGGTAACTACTCAAATCCATCAAGGATAGTATAAAAGGAGGGTAAATTATGATATTGCATTGCTGAAAAGCTTACAATTGTCCAAGATGAAGAATTTATTCACCTTTCAGTCAATCACAGCACTAAATTTGAAAATCCTTAAACTGGGACAGGCAAACTTTATTGAGGGTTCTCACAGAGCTCCATCAAAAAAATTTTGCATAGAACCCACAAGAGAAAGAAGTAACTTGATTTTAACCTTACAAACTTCATGCAGAAAAGAATGAAAAAATTTAGCAATCTGAACAAATAGTTATTATTCCTTGATGCCATGATGAAAATTTACCCTCTTTCTGAAAGACCCTCTCCTAAGAGAAGGTAAGCTTTCATTGTACTCTTTATTTCATTTTCTGTTTAAGTTCTAATTCGCTATTTTCTTTATTTTTAAAAAAAATCCATGATGTACCGTAATTTCGCGCGTATAGTCCGCGGACTATCTGTGTTTAAAATGCGAATTTTTGAAGCTGCGGACTATCCACCAGTGCGGATAATACGCTGGTTGTTCACGGTTAAAATCATTGAAATTTAAAAAACACGCTGTCATGAACTGCCGATGATCGGGATTTATAAAAGCCGGGATTGTTAGTGAAAGCGAGGAAATCACTGACAGTGAAGATAGTGATGCTGAAAATGAACTTTCGGACACTCTTCCCGAAAATATATTAGAACTGTTTAATTCTGATACCGATGAATCGGACTTAGAAGGTTTTCGTTAATGTAGTAGAATGTGTGATTAATTAATATATGATTAATTAGTAAGCACTGTTTTTTATTTGTATTTAGCGTTTTATTTCTGAAGGTATATTAGTAAGGAAGTACTTTTTTTCTATTTATACTTAGTTCTTTGTTTCTAAAATACATTAACATTGCCGTATTAAAATAACGTAATTTCGGACGTATAGTCCGCGGACTATCTGACGATTTTTGAAATTTTTTTTATATAAAATCGTGTCTGCGGACTATACGATGGTGCGGACTATACGGACTATACGTGCGAAATTAGGGTATTAGTTTAAAAACATTGCAATTAATATTTTCCTTTAATACTGACAACTATCCATAGATATCAATAGTTTGGATATCCTTTCTAGTCACCAAAACATTTTCCAGCTTTGCCAAGGGACATACTAACCTACACTTTGAGAAATCAGATGAAAATGTTAGTATTTCTGCCAAATCATTCCCCAAATAATAAAAATTAAAGCTGCTTTATAACAGTCACATTTACCATAATTTTAGATTTTCTAATATCTCAATGTCAATACTCAGTACATGAGTAATATTCCATCACTTATTTAAACTAATACAGATTTTATGTATACTGTTTTTTTGCTTAAAACAAGTTTTTATTTCACCAAATAAGTCTGAATTAAAATTTCAAAAAGTTTATGAAACATCTAATACTTAAATAAATTCAAAAATAACACACAAAAAAAGGAAATAAATGCTATATTTAAATTTTTGAACTTGTATTTAATATCCCTTAAATAATGAACACATGAATTCCATATATCCACTGCTCAACAATAACAGAAAACTTGCATCACATTTTGATACAAATATCGTCTGAAAGAGTTAAAAATCAAAGAACAATAACATAGCAATTTTATTTATTTTCCTTACCTAAATCCAAGTACCCAGACATAAAGGGATCTTCCCTTTCGGCTCTTGGACCTTCCCATCTAGATTCATATAACAGAGTAGTATGAATTCCAAGTTTTGATTCCAAATACTGAAGAATCATTTCAAAGTACTCCACAGGCATGCTTGGAGATAAATAAGTCCCAGCATGAAGAGTTATCATCTTGATACAAACTATAAAAAAAAATGTTCCAATTTCTTTTGAAACTGTACCAAACTTATTTTAAATGTGCAAATGAATTATTTAACTACATTAAAATCCAATAATAAATCAGGTAAATTTCCAAAACTAAAATTTTAATATTTCAAATTAAGAATGTACAAAATATTTCACAAAATATATTTCTTTAACCAATTCAGAAATACTCATTTTAAAAACTTGAATCTATATGTTTCCTTTTTGTTGCTCAATATATCCCAAAATAAAATAAATAAATAAAATATGTTTCCTTTTGCAAAAATATCAAATAAAACGACAAATAATTGCATTAACAAATTATGCAAAAGAAGAAAAAAAATTTAAGCATATTTTTAATTACATTTTAAATGTTGCAGTTCTTCTATTTTATTAAAATATTATATAAGTTTTAAATTGTTTCGAAGGTCATAAATTTTTCGACGCTCCTTCGTTCCGAAAGAGCAAAATTAAAATTCTAAAAGCTAAAAAAAAAGATACTAAACTTACCTTTCCGGTTGCTGGGATCACAATACAAACATTCGTCCACAACGTGATCAAGTGAAATTGCGTCATATCCGTAACAGGAACTGATAAACATAGAAATTAATTTGAGCCATATTTTTACATTCTTTTTTTATTGATATTTTTTGTAAATGCACAAAAATTAAATTAATTCAAAAACAAAAATAGAATCATCATTTAATAAAATTAGCCCACAAACTATGCTCTCAAATGATTTTATTTCCCACAAAGAATGGGGACCACAGGAAGTCAGATAGATAAAAGGAACAAATCAGGCCGGTCAGGTAATGCGCAATTTCGTTGGCAGCAACTATTCCTACTTTTTACAGCCTTGGAATTCAAATTCCTCTTTTTTGTGGTTGCTATATTTGGCTCTCTATGAATTATTGGCTACTTTCAACATAATTACAAAAAAAAAGTGCAATGTATTGTATTTTTTGGATATGCTGTGTTGAGTGTGTGTTTCAGTATGTGTGAATCTAATAACCTATTATAAATATTGTGCGTTTATTGTTTATAACTTTACTACTGAACAATTTCAATGTTTTTTTCAATTTTTGTTTGAATTTTAAGATATAAATATGTTTTCATTGTTTATTTGTTGTATACAAGTTCATTAGAAATATGGTATGTTTATAAAATAAGAATTAAGATTAAATTTTTAAAAATATTAAATGAAACTGGAAAAACAAATGTAGAACTGTAACTATATTGTAGACTTAAAATAGAAGAGTAAAATATTTTAGTTTATTGATATATTTTTGATTATTTGCAAATTTTTAGTAAATTTTTATTAATCCTTATAACATTTGAATCAGGTTTAGCAAATTTTTTCTAAACAGACACTTGAGGATTATTGTTACAAAATCCTTTTAACTTTTGCAGCTGAAATTAAATCATATTTTCATTTAGAGCAATAATCTTATATATATATATATAGTATAATAAAATGAAAAAAATAATAAGACAAAATTATACTACCCACAAAGCTAAATGATAGAAAACAGATTCTAAGGAACATAACTAGAAAAATATTGATATATATATATATATATATAATAATATATATATATATATATATATATATATATATTAATGATAAAGGAAGAAAATTGTGTTTTATATTTATCTATATCATATTGACTGTTATAAAATGGTAGGAATTACATGCATTGCCTTTTAAATACTGTTTAGAATTAAAATTATTTTCAGCTTATGCTAAACAAAAATTGACTTGAATTCCATATAATTTTTCAGTTAAAAAACAGTCCAAAATTATGTTTATATTGTGATTTAGCTAATATATAAAGGGAATAATTTATTTTTCAGTTCTGTTCTTACTTTGCTCAAAATTCATTATAACCATTGTTCACACTAAGATTCATATTTCAGCTTTGCTTAAAACGTGATTAAACTTAAAATTCTGTAGTATAAAACTGAAAACAATTTTTAAAAAATTATTAAAAAGTATAGTATTATAATCATTTCAATCATCAGTAGTATTAATGTACTTTTTTTTTAAAAAAATTTTAAAGTAATTTTCATGTGAAACAGTATTATTATTATTATTATTTTAGCTATATTAAGTAGAGATAATTTTAAAATAAGTTTTCAGTACTTAAAAAAAAAATTTATGGCAGGAAAATAATGCTAAATTTTCAAAATACCTTAATGTATATTTTGCTTGGAACACATATTCCAGTAAAAATGAGGTTTTGTTATAGGTTTTGAAGAAAAAAATTTCTTTTTCTTACAGAATTCTTTTTAAAAAAATAATAAGATTTCTAATAATAAGAATATACTAGCTTTCATGGCCCGGGGTTGCACGGGCTTTTACCGAGGGTATAACTTATTACCATGTTAATTTCCTTCTTTCTTTCTGACGCCATCACTTTTATGTGGGTGTGACGCGTACGATGTGAGTGCGTGTCATGGCTTTGTCGCTTAACATTTTCCCTTCTCTTCACAAAACCAGCACATCCAATATTATTTTTCGAAATTACTTCGACTTCTTTGTTTCTTTCCTCTCCCCAGGCTTGGCGTTGCACGGGCTTTTACCGAGTGAATAACTTAAAAAATCCCCAGAGGAATTTCCTTTTTCCCTCAGGTCGATAGCACTTATGTGTGTGTATGCGAGCGATGTGAGTAATTTCTTTAACTATGTCATTAAAACTCCCTTTTTCGAAATTTGTTCTTGCGTTGGTGTGGTAATTAGGAGAGACGGGGGAAAGGCTCAGGTGTCGTCCTCGTCACTTGACCATGGAGGAAAATTTCAAGGTCCGTCGCCAAAAACCTTCGAGTAGGTGAACAGTGCGACTTTAAAAATCCCCCACTCACTTTTGAATTATTTCGTTGCAATTTTTTAGCCCCCCGAAATGAAAACGTAGCTTTTCTGAATGATCAATAATGATTTACAGAAAGCAATGTTTTTTTTCTTAAAAAAATGTATATTTAAAGCAACAAATAAAACGTTCTGATATAATATATTAGAAAAAACAAAACATATTCATTATTTTAACAATAAATACTTTTTTATAGCTTAAAATAATACAAGGGGTTTGTGTGTATGTGTGGTATTTTCATTTACCAATCAACCGTTATATACCGGTAGCTTAAGTATAGTCCAGAAAACTATAATCTCTTGTTTTATCCAGAAAAAAAAACAGATTATACAGTGTTATCATTACATAATTAATCTAGTAATGAATAATAGAAAAATATATTGCTTTAGTTTCTTAAAATATATATTATTTTAAATCCTTTTCAACATTAAAACACCCCAAACTAAATTACTAAAAAATAAAAAAAGACATATACAAAATTAATTTAAAGTTTTGCACTAATCTAATACTCTACAATTAAATACGTTAGGTTTGAATAATTCCTTTGAAATTTCACAACAGAACTAAAACAAAGACATGAAAGTTATATATAGCAAATACAAAATCAGAAGAATATAAAGGTTTAATCAATACAATGCAATGATTTTCAACATCAAAACACCCTAAAAAAACAAAATAAAAGTTTAAACTACCTATTTTCACTTTTAAATAAGACATACAAAACAATGTAAGCTAATCATAAAAACACATCCATTTTGACTCATAAAACGGGAAATTCCCTCCATTCTACGTCAATGAGAGCAATCTCTCCGCGCAATTCAAAACCGAAACTAAACCAACATTGACCTTCACTAATTCTACGGCGCATGCGCAAAAAACTTAAAAAATCTTTCCATTGTTTTTTTAAACTTTTCATGATCACAAAAACGGTACTTTACGAAAATCACAAAAAAAAATTTTTTTAAGTCCGTAAAATTTAAGCAATTTTTTCAATCTTCGTACAGATTACAGATGATATTTTTTTACACACGGAAAAAAAGTTTCGTGCGATAATTTTAATAAATAACGAAGTTATTCAACGTTGAGTAAAAATTTGGTCTAATATTTAAAAAATCGCAGAAAAAAAGTTTTGGTCATTTTATTTTTTAAATGAATGGATCTAAAAGAGAAAGGCTTGAAGTTACTTAGTGTAGAATATCGATTTAATAACACGAAAATAAATTCATACGCAACGATTTAGAAATAATTTTCATAAAAACGCATAAAACTATTCTGATGCTTGATTTTTTAAAAAAAATCATTTTTTTTATAATAGTTAGTTTAGTCCAATAAGATGTGCCAATTTCAGAGGTAGATGGAAATATAACTGCATATTTTAATAAGAACCTGAAGTTATAATTGTTCAAATGTTTAAAACTGTCAGAGTTCCCCATTTTTTTTTCCTGGCACTAAGGCTGCAACTTAGCCAGTATTTAGCACCATGAACAATTCAGCAGCTTTTGTAACAAAACTGCCCTGACTTAAATAAGATCATAATAGAAAAAGATGCTCTGAAAAATATTCATACTTTTGAAAAATATGAAGGTACTTCAAAATAATTTAGAAGGGTTGCAGATTTATTATTTTTTTAAAAAATGAATACTGAATATTAATTTGTTCTTTATATAAGTATTAAAAACATATCATTATTAAAGAATAAAACAAAAATAGTTTATTTTGGTATAAATATTTCTTGACCAACAGACTCTAACTAGGTCTGGGCCTATAGTATTTGTATCTCGTGCAGAAAGATTACCAAAGAAATTCAAAATTGAAAGATTTGCTAAATTTCTAAGCAAAACGATGTTTGATATCAGTGGCGTAATGTACGCTCCCGCAACGTGTGTGTGTGGGGGGGGGCAAAGCCCGGTGTGTTACGGTTTTGCAATTCTTTGTAAGATATGGCTTGGGGCCCAAAATCTGATTTTGCATGGAGGCCCTAATATTCTACGTAACGCCATTGTTAACTAGTAAATTTTTTTCATCAGATTATTTTCAAAAACTCAATAAATGTTTTGTTTTTCAAAAAATTTAAAATTTTGCAATAAATTTCATTAAGTTCTTATGAATGTTTTTGTTTCATTGATTTTTATTAAATACATGAATATTTAGATCTATATAAATAAAATGTACTCTAATGAACTTAATTTTGGTGAAATATGTCTGTTTTTTTACTATATCCTTTAACACGAAAAAATATTTCATTTCGAAAATAATCAGTTTCGTGTTAAACAATTTTCACCGTATGCGGAAATATACGTATTTTTTTTTTTTAAAAAAAAGATTAAAAAACAAAAATATTAACAGCTGAACTAGTTTCATGAAAATTTTTATATTATTGTATATGTTTAATTTTCCTGTGTATATACAATTGTCAGTACTTCATAATATTTAGTATTTTGGATAGCTAACCCTTCTAGCAAAGTAGACATGTTTTTTAGAACTTATAAATAATATTTTGCGTATCTCATTACTTGGTACCATCCCAAACATTTTTCAAATGATTTACTACTTGCTAGTATTTCAAAATTTGAACATACGTTAAATAATTAATTATATATTAATAAGAAAAGTTTTTCATAGGATTAAAAAAGAAATTGATGTATTATATGAAATGCAATTTTGCTGTATTTTTACCACTTGTAAAAATGATCTAACTGTACTTAACAATTGTTAATATTCTTACACGTGGAGTTTTATTGCAAAGCTTTATAAAATATTTCGCTTATTCAATTTTAAGTGAACGCGGGAAAAAACATGAAAAATACTTTTTGAACTTTACGTAGAAATTTTTTCACTAAATTCCGACGTATTTCTTTATAATTGCATAGTTAACTTCGGCTTATATTTGATTCAAATTATTTTATGATAGATCTATTTTTAATGCGTATTTACATTCTTATAAAAACCTTGCTTCGTTTATATATCTGATTTTCCCCTTATGATGTGTAGGAAATTTTTTATCTTTAATCATTTCAACTGCTTTACAGATAAATCAATTGAGGAAGCATTGTGTCAATGGAACAAACTGCTTCTTCAAAAAGTTTTCTAGGAAGACCACACCTCTAAGCCCCGATACTGTTGAACCACTTTGACCAGATGCCTCCAATAAATGTCAAAAGTAAATCATTCCCTTTTCCGAGAAGAAGGCAATCAGACTCTCTGTCTCCACCTTTTCATCTTTGGAATCTCTCTTTGGAATCCCCTAAATCAGGGTTCGGCAGCACATAATTGCTTATTTCACAGCCAAATCTTGAAAAGCGGCTTACGTTAAGAGGTTTAGATGATTTAAACATCCTTAATAGAATTATTAACCATTATAACTCATTTGTAATTATCCAATTAATATTATACGCATATTGTTGCAATGAACATAAAATCATTTCGCTAAAACAATGTTTTTCCCCCCTGCTTTCTTTTTAAACTTAGAAATGATTTATAAAGGTCTATATTTTGTTTTTATAAATGTTAAGCTTAGGGTACATAGTGATCTCAGTAAGGAAGTTTTTAATTTGTTTTTTAGCCCAAATCTTATCAGGTATACATATATATGCTGACAATGTTTTAAATCGATCGATTGGGTCATGGAGCAACACAGGTTTCTAATTTTACTAATTTCATGGTATTCAATTGTTATTTTATGGATTTTTTATACTAAGCAAATTTTTTAAACATTTCTTTATTTTATTGCTGATCAATAATCCGTGCGTGAATCCAATAGTTAGATATTTAAAAAAAACCGAAATTTCGGAGATATTTATCGGAAAAATTTTAATAAATAAGGTGTTGTTTGAATTCTTTTTTATAATCATCCGACAAATCTTTGAAAAACATGCCCAGCCTTTCCAAAATTTTTATTAAATCCCGTCAGAATTTATTAAAAAATGTACAACTCTTTCTAATATGAAATTGTTGTGATCGTTCCTGAGTTTCTCTCAATTTACTATCAAGCAAATTTTGTCTTGTTACACACATCCGTGCCTGTTTTAATAAATGCATTTCTCTCATTCATCTCACAATAATTGAAATATATCATTAGAATACTAAAGTATATTTTATTGCGAATCTTTTATTTTGCAGCTATATCTTCTTAATTTCAAATAAAACCCATCCAAGATTAATAGTTCTACGGAATTTCACCATTTTACTAAAATAAAATATTAGTATAATAATATAAAATTATTTTAATACATTTTTTTTAAAAATCAGAACGATGTGATTGTCTAAAAGATCACCAAAGAAAAATAGAAGTCTTTATGCAAGTTTGAATAAGTAATAGTAGCAATTGAGACAGAGACATTAACAAACTTTTTTACGAGGTCCAATAAAAAGCTATCTTTCTATTTTAATGCGACTGATTTAATCTATCGATGTAAGATCGCTATTTGTTATGTGAAGGCTCAATTCATCAATTAGCTGCAGGTTTTATATATTTCTGAAAGTCTTCAAAAGTCAGCACATCTGGAAAATTTTTTAAATAGTAATACAAAAGTATAAATCGCGAAAATATTGAAGTATTAATAGTATTTAAGAAAAATTAATATTTGTTAAGCTGAGTATCCAAGAATTATAAAAAAAACTAGCAAAACCAAGAACTAAGTTATATTTTTATCTGAAAACCCCCTTAGGATTCTAGTATAATTTATGTGGTTGAAGGAAACGATTTTGATGAACTTAGCTACAACAGAATCATTTATTATGAAAAGTAGGAAAGAAATAATTGACTTACATAATATATCTAGGATTTCAAAACTGAATGAATACTTTATACCTTTTTTTCTTAAATGTATTTATGATGCATGTAAATGTTAAAATTTTAATATAAATAACTATGCAACTAATGATTGTTTACTTATGGAACTTGTAAAAATTTTGAAAAATCAACTATACAAGGTTTTTCGATTTAAGAAAAATTTATTACTTGTACCGTTTTGACATAAGATGGAATGCACCACCCTTTAAGCTACTTTACTGCACAAACCATTGTATTTTTCAAATGGTTTTTGATTATACCTACTGTATTAAAAAGTGTTGTGTAACTAATATTGTTGGCAGTCTTATAAAAAGTAGACAATTGATTGCTTTTAAAACTAAATAAAATATTAACTTATATTGCATTTCCCATCATATAAATATTACTTACTAATTAATTACATTACACAATCTTTAATGCTTTAGAAAGTCTTTCACAACTGTGATGCAATTATAATGTATATGTCACCACAGCTGAAAATCCCATCTAGCACTCTTTAAGATAAAAAAAGTCATTCAAGACTTTCAGAGATGTAAGAATATTTACTTCATTCATCTGGTTGATACACAGAACACATATAAAGCAACCTGAAAAACTATAACTATTTAAAGTATTTATAAAACAAATAGTATATCAAAAAATGGTCCACTACTGGACAAGAAATAAATAAATCCTTATTAGTACATCTATACCATAAAAAAGGCAATCACATTATATCATTACTTTCACTACCACTTTCCTCATCACCCATGAACTATAACATATGGATGAAATACCTGTTTCTAAATAGGCAAGGCAGATTTTCAAGGTCTATTCCTGTATAACAAACAGCACAAATATAATCAAAATGATGAATAATTTATTATTAAGAATTATTAACACATAAGTTAAAACATATTACTTACTTTAGTATATACTTTTGCTTGTATTGATAGCAAGCATTAACATCACCCGATTCTATATATTTTATATTAAACACTTACCTGCAAAAAGTATACATGTATTTTCTAAATTCGTATGTTCCAAAAGTATAAATCAATTTTTTTGCTAAAATTTTATTAAAAATGAATGTTATAAAAAATTACCATATTCCCATCACTTTCCAAAATTTGTGTGGTAACATTCAACTGCAATGGAATCTCTCCTGCATGATTTTTAAATTATATGCTTCTAATATACTGTCATAAAGCCATTTGAGACAAAAATGTGATTATTTTTGATAATTACTTACCTCATCTGATATAAAAATATACAACAACTTTACCCCATAAAAACATAGCTAAATGTCTTGGAAAACATAAAACAACTGCACTACAAGCATATACCAGGTGCTAAAGATACAGTTAAGTTTTTTTGCAAATAGTTTTTGAATTGAGTAATGCTGACTAGAGTGAGCTTGAATGTTTTCTTTCTTGACAACTAAAAAAAGAACATCCCAGAGTTTTCCTTTCTATTTTTATATCCCTAATAGTTGACTTAAATATTTACTGCTAGTTTAAATGCTGATTGGGAGGTAGGTACATGAGGATCAGGTAAATAATTCTTTAGTAATTACTTTTTACCTTTCTTTTACTGAATTGCATGTTGAACAATTGTTCCTGAACTATTTTACCTTGCAATAAACAATTTAATACTACAAGTAGAAGTTCAGTCTCCTGGTTTTTCTTATGTCATTACATATTTCTTTGGCGGAAGACCCCACGCCACACTTTCTATCTGAGATATGGAAAGAAGTATATTCAACATTTTCAACAACATGGAATCTCTCAAACAATTTAAGAATGAACTTAATATGTTTACATGGTGCATGATTATCTGAGCATTCACATGTATACCAAGCTGAACATGATAATTTTACACACCTGTATTGGCATTGATCATAACCTCTTTCTGAAATGCTTCCATAATCTTTTTAACTACATTAAATACATCTCCAATAGTCTGCGATTTTACAAACCAAGAATTTGTTGCCTGGTCATAAATATCTGTCAGGAATCTTCAATTCATTTTGAAATGGAAATAGGTTGTGAGGATATAAACTGGGGAGAGTACCATTTAAAATTCTATAATGTGCTAAATATGTGTCATGCTGTATTTTCAATAAACTATCTGCTTGACCGTTAAATTTTCATTTTAAAATAATTGGGACATTCATGTATTGTGAAAAGATTAACAATATATATTTTTATCAGTATTGGCATGAAGAAGTAATGATGTGACTTATACCATTAGTAGGCTGAATTACAATATTTATCATCAAAATATTTATTGAAAGCAGGCTTTTTATCAGTCGATGCAATTTTAAAATTTTCCATTATTTGTTTACATCTGATTGAACTTATTCCTTCCAAATGAGCTACTAGAGAAATTTCCCTTCGCATTTCAAAATTGGAAAACAAGATCATTTAATCATTTCTTCCAAGTGCATTGAAGGTGCCAATTGCAAAGCCAAACACAATTCCGAAATATGTTTTAAAAGCATGTAAAACTGTTTGGTCATCATTGGCTGTAATGCAATTAATTTTTAACTGGGCACCCTTTCTCTCAGAATGTTGAAACACAATACATATTTCCTGTATTTAATTTATTAGTAATAACATGAGCAACAGAGTAAAGCATTCCTTATTAGTCAAGTACAATTAAACTTCTATTAACCAAATACATATTCTAATACTAAAGATTTTTCAATACCCATTTCAAGATTAGCTTTAATGAACTCTATACAAGTTTTATAAACCAGTTGAAATGCTTGATTATGCTTTGAAAAATATATTAGACTGATCCCTTAATAGTCTTTATAAAGAGTGATTCTACCAAGAGATATTCCATTAATAATTAGAATATAGAATCTTTGATATTTCTACAACTAGTTTTTCTTTTATATGTCTAGGAAGCTTCACATGTTAGCAAATGTGTTAAATATCTAAATCTACAATTTCACTCATGATATGGAAAAGGTCAAGGGAAAGTTAAATCTAAACATATTGTGTAGATCTTTACATGTGATTCGTATAAAATTTTTTGCAATAGATAATACATTCCAATAATGATTTTTTTCTTACTTTAATTAAATAAATGTATTTTCTTATTAAGAATAGTGTTATTACCTTTGGTAGGATCCTAGCAGGGCACCCTTCTTTTACAAGAACACCTCCAGAAAATTTATATTTTCTATTATTATTCTCACAATCATTTAAAAATTTAGCCAAACAATTTACCTCATATATTTACGCTAATTTTTCATAACAATCAATAGAACTTTCGATTTAACGACAAGAAAAAGTTATACACTCACGAGATCCGCCAAGGGGGCAATCACCCAGCAGGAACTAAAAAAATAATAAATCTACTACAATGGTAAATACCTGGAAATTTTAAAACGTATTATTAAAACATTATAAATAATCAAAGCATAAAATTTTTACATTCACGTGATCGGAGAATCGAGCTTTTACACGGCAGAAGCTAGAAAGTCGACGAACGGAAAATGTTAATTACATCAAATCAAAGCACAAAATAAAATAAAAATACAATATAAAAAGAGTAAAATAATAATAATTCAAAATTATGAATCAAAGTTTTTAGTTGTTCACATAAGTTAGAAATTCTATAAATCAGCAAATATGTTAAAATGATGGAAAACTTAACAGGAAATTGATACAATATAAAAACTGCAAAAAAATGTAACAACCAAACATTATAATTCAAAGTTATAAAATACCTAATCAATAAATCTCCCCGCTAGAATTTTATATACGAACCTTTCAGCAGGAGCCCTATAGCAAGAATGATTTTAGTAGGTTCAATTAAGCCAACGATGAACTTGGCGATTTTCAAAAAGAGGCCAAAAATATCAAAGTAACCCATCCTTTTTTGTAGATTATAGGAATAGGTGCTGCCAACGAAATTGCGCATTACACGTCCGGCCTTGTTTGTTCCTTTTATCTGTCACTATCCGATGAATTTGGCAATTTTCATAAAGAGGCTAAAAATATCAAAGTAACCCATCCTTGTTTGTAGATTATAGGAATAGGTGCTGCCAACGAAATTGCGCATTACACGTCTGGCCTGTTTTGTTTTTTATATCTGTCCCTATCCTAAATTTTGTGTTGCATCTGAGTGAGACTAAACGTATCAACCAATCAAGCAACAATCATATGAAGTGAATTGAACTTAATCATGCTTATATGAACCGAATATTTTTTTAAAAAATCGTTTCGTTTTATCCAGAGAAATCCGTTTTGAAGGAGAAATTTCACCTATAAGAAGTTGATAGTATGCAAAAGATACAATGTCACTTTTGGACATAGCAGTGATTATTAAACTGCTTTGAGTTACTTTTATAAAACATGAAATAATTTCATATTTATTAAATTAAAAGGATATTTTTAAAGGGGATATTGTGTAACTTTAGTTGCACTATATTCCTCAAAACCCGCTCATTTGACAAACAATGATTTCATATTACATTATTCTGTTCTTGTTATGTATGTTTCTTTGTCTTTTGTGTGAAAATTTTTTATACTTTTCTTAAGGAATTCTCTTTGAATTGAAATGTTCGATATAAATTTACCATAGGTAACTCTCTGAGATGTGTAAAGGGCTTGAAGGAACCTGTTTGCAGGGATATCGCAGAGATTGGTTGGTATAGTTTTGTATCTTTTTCATCTTTTTGTTAATAACTTTTAATTATTTTTATGAATTAATGTACATAATCGGTATTTGTTCAAAAGCATTATGAAAAAAAATCAACCAAATGGTTTAATTTTATATTAATTGTATGCTGTACGGATTTAATGGAATATACCCTGTTTCTTACTAAATTTATAGAAAATTCTTTTCTTTTCTAGGATTTGTAATTCTTAGTCAGCCTAATGAGTATCATAATAATTTAGCTGAACAGTTGAAACAAAATATTCTTGATCAAGTACTGAAACTGGGTTGTAAAGTAGGTTTAATTTTATATGAATTAAAAATTAAATAATTTTTGAAGTATTTTAACTTAAACTATGTGAACTGAAATATATTATGATACTACTTTCTTAACCTTAATATCTTGACAGAAGGCTTGTCTATCTGTTTATCACTTAATGTTTTCATGCATTTTTATCAAAATTGCATTTAAAGAATGCTCTACTACAATTTCTTAAAAAAAATTCCCCCATAGCTGGGGTTTTTAAACTTTCAATCACTACAAACCCCTAAGATTTTGAGAACCCCTTCCTGTCTCCCAATACATGACTAAGTAATTTAAAGGTTTTTCAGCAATCCTAAGACTACCTCTACTATTTATATAGACTTTATTTAACATTTTTTCCTTTATGAAAACAATAGACCTCTAATTAAAAATATTACAAAATACTAATTTAATACTAACTGTGAATTAATATTCTTGATCAAAATACATGTTCTTGTAGAGTTTTTTCATTGAAGGCATTGGATAGTTTTCCATGTAGCCTTTCAGAGTCTGAAAAAGAGATATTTCTTAAAATTAATATGGACCAAAGTTTAAGAGCTGTTGCTCTATAAAAAAAATAAGGTACTTGTGTATTAACATCATCATAGCAAAATTTGTGCCTGATAAAACAGCAAAAGAGAACAACAACAAAAAGAGATTCTTACTTTCATATTTTATCCCAAAAAACATTCAGATTTTGATAAAAAAAAAAAAAAATAGCATGATTATCATGGCACAAATTTGGCTGCAGTGAAGTTACTACATAAGTACCAAAAATAATCTATGTAAACTTTGTATCATTTATGCAAAAGATTATTAAAGGATATTTTAATTTCTTAAAATGTCTTTCCTAAACTACATAAACAAGGAATATAATTGTAAATTGAATGAATTTGAATTTTTCTTTTTTGTAAAGAAACCTGTAATTTCTTAATAGCTTTGAATATTCCCCCCCCCCCTGTCATTCAATGTTTTTTTTATATACAATGTATTTTTTATCATTTAATCTTATTTTAAATCTTTTCCCACACATCCTCTAACTTTGGTGAATTCCTTTCAGATAAATAATATATTCAAAAAATTGTATTATATACAACATTTGTTTAGTTTCTTCCATAGAAGAATGCTCTTGATAATCTGTTGCTCAACCTTAGTTACAACTGCATTTTACATTTCATCTAAACAAAATCTGTATCAACATTAGTTGAAACGGAACTGAATTATAATGTTACTGGATTAGTTAATTTCTGAAACAAAATTTTAGCATAATAGAGTTCGAATTTTTTTCATTCAAATATGTTCTCTTCTTAAAATTGGCTGAAATTTCAAGTTTTGTTAAATAATGGCATGTGAAGTTTCTAAATTTTGGAAGTTTAAAAAATGGTTGCCTAGTATTAAATGAATGTCTCAAACTTTTTAAACAATAAAAAATATCTATTCAACATCTTAAAGCTTTTTACACCAAATACAATTTTTTTTTACAAAAAGATAATTACATTTTTTCACAAATACAAACATAAAAGAAAATTGAAAGCAGTAATATTATTATGTAAACATTAATAATTAAATATAATTATAAAAAATGCAGGACTGTAAGATTAAGGAGACATGGTACAATTTATACAAATCTTTTTAATTTAATTGATTTTCAACATTTTTTTGGTTGCCACCTATATGTATGCATTATGAAAAAAAGTTTTTGTGCTCAAAATTTCATAAAAAGCTAAGCATTTAATTTTTTGTAAGAAAAAACTGAAATTTATGAAGTTTTCCTCCTTCTACAAAAATTGACATACCCTCATGAAATTTGATTTGCAACTACATCCAGTGGTGCACACAGGAATTTTTAAAGGGAGGAGGTTCAGGGTCAGAAGTCCACCATTCTTGTATTATGCTCCTATACGCCACTCAACATATTATTTTGATTTTGTCGATTTTCAGGAAACAAAAAAAAAAAACAGAACATTAATTATGGAATAAATAATTAACATTAATTAATAAAATTAATTATCAATAACAACTACTCTTATTAAATCTTATGTATTATATGCATAGGATTATAATGGATAAAAAAATCACGGGCTTTGGGGGGGGGCTGAACTCAGGGACACCGCCCCCTATTGTGTGCACCACTGAGTTCATCCACCTATGTATAACAAAAGTTGGTATGGGTTTTGTGGTAGCAGACTTGGTATTATACAATGCTTCTTTTTACGAATGCTTGTTGAAAAATTCCTTAAAAAATGTATAAATTCTAAATTTAATTATTTTAAAAAAATAAGTATTGCTTTGTTTCAAAAATATGTTCTAACTTTTGTTACATGTATTATTAACAATAGTTAGAAAAAGTATGAAAGCATTTGGCACAATTGAAGTACAGCCTTAGCATTTTAAATGAAGATAAACTAGTTATGTAATCTTTGAGATAAATCAGTTTAAAGTTTTGATTTGCCATTGGAATGTGAATAAAAACGAACATAAAAGTTACTATAACTCTGTGCTTAGAGCTTTCAAATTTTGTGAGATTATAGAAAAATATATAAAAGACAATATAGGCTAAAATAAAAATTTGATTTTTTTAAACGATTTCTGTCAATTGAATCATACTGTGTCCCCTTAAAATTTTTGTTACTTATGTATTATATTGTCAACCAATATCACAAATTTAAAAGAAATTGCTAATTCAGAAAATGTTGCCAAATGCTGTCTTTGTTATTATCATGTTTGAACATGCTCAAGAAAGGTTTTCCACTATTGGTGTTATACAGCAGTACTTAAGGACATCATTTGATTTGACAAAATTGGTGTACGATATAATACATAAGTACAAAAAATTTTCTATTTGAATTTTTCATGTTGTGAAACACATCTGAAATTTCGTAAAAATTCCTTCAGTAGTTCAAGAAGTATTCAGAATCAAAGTTCAATGGTCTTATACTAGTGTATAAATCGTAATTATCAGTTCAATCTTCATATAGCATTAGGAATAGATAAAACAGTGTGAATTATTTGTATGGAGGAACGAAAGCACTTAGTCCTTAACACACATTTTTCTGTAGTAGGTCTATAACTATTGATCAGATTTTAATGAAATGTTGGGTATGAGCAATTGGAACTATTTAATTCTTTAAAAAAAGGAGGGTGAGGGAGTTGATTCCATTGTGGGAAAATTCTGTGTTTTAGGAATTAATGCATTAATTTATTAACATTAAATTTAATTCATTTCAGTTGCTAATGAAAAACTGATTTTGTCTGGAGTATAATAAAAATTACAAATTTATTGACCTTTTTTTTATCATATCTTGTGTATATTTAAATTATTAAAGCTAAAACTTGAGATTGAATATTTAAATTTATTTTTGACATTTTTCTAAATAGATATTATCTTGTCTGCTTTTCAAATCCAAGGCCATCCCTATATGTGTTTTTGCATAAATGTTTATATTAATTATTAATGATGAATCAGAAAAAAAAAGCTTATTCATGTCTTATAAATTAAAATAAATATCTTTTTTTTTATTATTTCATTTTATTATTTTGTTAAGACAATCTCCATGTAAAATGAAAGGATGCTATCAAACTAAAGAACAAATTTTCAGAGAGCAAAATTGTTCCAATATTTTGAAAAACTTGTGTGTTTATAATTTATTTACTAATTTTTTGCTGAATATTCAATAAAACTGAATTTTTTTACACTAAAGTTTAAAAACTATTATTTATTATTTGGTATCAAAATATAATAAACCAAATATGGGACATATTATGGAGAAGATATTTCAGTTCAAAGAGAAATAGGTAGTATATTAAAATAATCCTTCATTGTTTTTTCATAGTTACATAATACTACTGTGGTTTGTTTATAGTAGAATCAAAATCTTCTAACACTGAATATTTTTTTCCTAGTAAAAATTTTTAGTTTAAATTCTACTTATTAACATTTAGCAAACAGAATGTTAAACATCGTTGACTTTTTAGACTATTAATAAGTATTATAAGCTTTTGATTTTTACATTTTTTAACTATCCAATATGTGTTAAAATAATAAAAACA
Source organism: Trichonephila clavata (assembly GCA_019973975.1). NCBI lineage: Eukaryota > Metazoa > Arthropoda > Arachnida > Araneae > Nephilidae > Trichonephila > Trichonephila clavata. The sequence goes on from BMAO01024874.1 coordinate 55,317, forward strand.
TATTTGAAAATTTTTTAATTTATCTGTTTTGCTGTCATGCATATTATATATTTGTATTTTTTTTTCTTTAGGAAGAAATTAACATTTATAAGAGTCATGAAGACTTTGGTGATATTCTTGGCCACTGGACAGTAATTCCTTTATTTAAAAAGTGAATTTTTTAAAAAATTCTTTAAATGCCATATTTTTATAGTTTGTGGATATATGTTATGTTTAAAATCTATATAATCTTGTAACTGTCATGAACTTTATTATTATTAAACTCAAATGTATTTAGGAAATCATTATTGATGTTCATTTATTTGACTTATCCACTTATTTGCTTATTCAAAAAATTGAATATTTTCTAATTTACTTACATTGTACTAATTTTCAATGTTTAATTAATCAAAATATGAAGTAAAAAAATTATATATATACATAAAGAATTATGAGGAAGCTTCGAATACATTTTTTAATAACTTTAAATGTATTTCCAATACGATAAATTATACGGCATCTACTTGCATGTAATGATATACAACAAGTTTTGCAAATGTTTTGTACCTTAGATTTTATAAATTGAAATTGTTAATACAAATGCAAACTTGAACTAACCTGTAATGAATAACATCATTTGGACAAACTCACATAAACGTGTCTAGTAAAAAATTTTCCTCATATGGGCATTCTTGGTCAATGAGAGTTATAAGTACCAGTTTTAGTAATGTCACATAACTATTTACTAGCTGTCAATTACATCTTTGAAAAACTATCTTTATGAGTACTGTTTATCTTGAAATAGCTGTGACTTAAAGCATGTCACTGAATTTAGAAAATTATTCATTATTGGAATAGACTGTGAACCAATTCACAGTCAGCTTTCTTTAATATGGTTCTTTTGTATCTTTTATTGTTAATAATTATATTCTGTGTGTATTGGCTTTAGTAATTTATTGCGAATATTTTAATACATTTATTTATTAGTTAGATTGTCATACGCCTGCTTATTTTTCCACATGAAATCTTATGCCATCTGAAATTTGCCATGATTTTCTTTTCAATGTGTAACTTTTAAATCTGTTTGATTAAAGATAATAAGGTTTAGTATTTCCTTCACAATTACACAAATAATTATAATATTTAAATATCATTTTTATGTATTTACTGAATTACCTATTTGAAATAATGAATCAAGCATTTGTTTTACTAATTTTTTTAATTTCCAATTTTACCTTTTAAAAGCATTATAGCATATGTAATAGTATTTTAATGCATCATTTTTTCCCCTCCTAAGTAGAAGACCTTATTTTAATTTGCTGTTCTGGATTAACCATTGAGATTAACAGCACTGATGAATTTTTTCATCTAAAATTGACATAACCAACTCTGTACTAAAGTATTTCTGATGAGATGTATAATAATAATTTTTAAAATAGAAAATTAGGATATGCGTTCTTTTGAAAAGCAATTTGTAATGCTCTTTCTTCATGTTTTATAAGTATGGGCTTTAGGCTTCTGTTTACAAAAAGAAAATAGTTCAATTATTGACCATACTTAAAATTCCTATTTTTTTAAGGTTATCAGAATTTAAGAATCTTAAGTGGATTTTCTTCCTGGAAGATCAAACACATGTTAACGTTCAAAAAATGGTAAAAACAATGTCTTCATACAATTCATCTCAGGTATGAATAAAATCTTACTCTTACAAAATATACACCTTTTTCAAATATTATTTGCATTCTTGAGATACAGCTTGTTTTGTCAGTCCTTAAAGATCTTAAACCATGTTATCTCTGCTTACTTGTTTTAAATGTTCATTGATAATAATTTAAATATTTTTGCATATTGGGTACCAACCCCCTCTTCCCCTACAAAAAAAAATCTTTTATTTTTTATGAAATAAAAAGTAACTTTTGTAAAATATGCATGCAGGAATTTCTTTTTTACTTATTAAAACTTGGTACAAATATAGTATATTATAAAATTTTATTCATAATTTAGGATATTTTTGCTGGACATGCTTTACGAGATTTAAATCCAACTATAATTCATCATTTTGCTACAACTGATGGAGATTCTGTAATTTTATATCCTCATTTTTCTACTGGATTCTTCATCAGTTTTTCACTCATTATGAAGTAAGTATAATACTACAAATGTAATTTAATAACTATTGTTGCAACAATGTAAATCAGTGCAATTAGAAATTAAATAGTTTCATTCATATAAAATTTTACTTTTGAAAGACTATTCCATTATAACATCTTATATCATTATAAACTTAACTCCATGTAAAATCATTTATATTTGAAAGGAATTTCATAATTTGTGTTTACTCCAATTACATTATTTTAACATTGTATAATATCTATAAGAGGTGCAAATGACAATGTAATTTTAATATCCTCACATTTAATGAGCTGCTATAATGCTTGCCGAAAAATTAATATAATATTGTTATAGTATGCAAGCAAAGAAATTGTGTGTTTTTTTAACTTTTTTTAAGTAGTATTTTTTTGAAAATGTTAATTTAAAAGCATTGCACTAAAATTGGTTCTTTAAATATTTTTCCATGCAAAATAAAGAAAATGCTTTGACCTGTGTCATGATATATTTACTTTTTTACCAATGTAAATGTTTTGAGAAATATTAGTCTTTTTAATAAATATTACTCATATTTCTATATCATAAGCTTCTTTTTCATAATTATTAAATGTAATGATATGGCTTTTATTAATATTTGTCATTTTAGATTAACAGGAAAATGCAAGGATTGTTTGTTTTCTATAGATCCAAAATATGAGGTACATAATTTTTATAAATGTTATAACCTTATTATTTCTTATGTTATGAAAATTAAAATTCTAAAATATTTCTTGAAAATTGATGTAATAAAGGTTTACAAAATATGTGAAGTGCCATAAGAATTCCTTAATTGTTTGAATGAAATGATAATTTTTTAACTTTTATCTTTAAGTTTATTTTCTAAATGGTTATATTTAATTTTTTGTATCTATTCCAAAAAAAAAAAAAAATTTAATACATGTTTAGATAAAATAAGTATAGATTGTTGTTGCTTTTTAACTATAAAAATACTGATGGCTAAAAATTTTTTTTAAAAAATACTTTTTAAAAATAGTTTTTGCTTTCAATGTTAATAAATAATCTTGTAAATTTTGTTAATAATTAAGCTACATATTTTTGTTATATTTCAATCTTCTCTGACATATATTTAAATTTTTAGAAATATAATTTTGTAAGTTAATGTAAATTTTTTCAAATGCTTAAGTACATATAATGTTTATGCAAATTATAATGTATTTATATATACATGATAGCATGTTAGTGAAATTGTATCTAAGTTTATGTCAAAATATTTAAAATGTGTATAAGTAAAGTCTTTGGATTTTTGTTATGCATAAATTATAAATTCTTAAACTATATTTAAGAACTTATCTTTCTCATTTTAGTTGGCTAAATTTATTTGGGAAAATTCAAATATTAAAATTATTCATGAGCTGCATCTCTGCTTGAGAAAAAACACAGATGCCTGTGCAACTTGGATTACGGGTGAATTTCCAGAATGTGTAATGTTATTTCACATTTTTATTCTCTCTGTTGAATTTTTTTTAAATTAAATTATATTTTTTTAATATTCAATGAATAGAAAACTAGCAGCTATAAGGAATGATTCAGTAGAAATATCATTATAATATTATTGAAGTGTAATTATTTATATATTACATTACTGTCAATTATAAAACTCTTACTCTTGCTTAATACATTTCTTTAAAGGGTTCTGTATTTTGATATAACAAGAACTTTCTATTCCAGTTTTCATATGTAGCTATATAAAAGCTAAAACATATTAAAATTAAGTAATTGAAATTTATTAATTTAAAATTTTTAATCTCATTTTGACTATTATGTGTAATTTAGGGTCCATCTATTTCACCAAAGCAAATATTTGTTGCTGTGAAAACATGCAAAAAATTTCACAAAGATAGAGGTGTGTGTTGATTAAGGTACTTCTTTTAAGTAGTATTTTTTGTTTTCAAAAATTAAAAGTGTTATAATTCTTTAAGTATACAATTTTTTTTTTAATATGTTACTCTCATTATTTATTTTAAAATAAAGTTTTGGAACTCTTTTTTTTTTTTTTTTTTTTTTTTTTTTTTTTTTTTTTTTTACCATTTAGGGTCTGTTTTTCCTTTTGGCTTTTGATTTTTCTTTCAAAATTGATTTTAATTCATAATTATTTATTATGTAATTTTGACTTTAAGAATATATTTTGTAATTATTTAGATTCTTAAATATACTTTTCCACAATATAATAGCCATCCAAGACTCTTAAAAAATGCATAATCTTTATTTCACAATAAATAAGCAGTCAATGTTTCAGAATTCTTTCTTTTTATTAGAATATAACTAAAAGCTATTGATAAAACTGCAAACTAAATATTTGCATTCATAGTAATTTTTTTAAAAATTTTAAAACTTGTGTTTTTTTTTTTTTTTTTTGCATTTTACTTTCTCTCTCTCTCTTTCCATTATTTACATTGCATCTCATTTGAATCATTTCATGAATGAAAAAAAAATATGACTACAGCCTCTAATTTTGAAACTATCATTTAATTTATGAGTATTTTTGTATAGATAATTTTTTTATTTCAAAATATGGCCATTAATGCGTTTTAAAAATATTTTTGAGTTCTGTATGATTATATTACACTAAATGAATATTTGAATAAGAAATTAAGCTTTTCAGCAATAAGTAAAAATATATGTAAAAAAGAAATTCACTAATAAAATTCGGGCATTATTTTCATAAATTTTATGATGTGTTATATGAAACATTATCTTATTATTTTTAAATATGTTTGCTTTTTTAAAAAGATTTTACTGTAAAACATTGAAACTTTGAAGAATGACATTATTTTGTTGTATATAAGTTTATATTGATTATTGTATTTATATAATTAATTACATACAGATGAATTATCATTAATTATGTAGTTAAATAACTTTATGCTTTTTAACAAAGATTTCTTAACTGTACACAGTAAAAGTTTTGAAAACAACTTGGGGTCCAGAAGTGGAGAATTTGTTGCTGTTCAGTGATGCAGAAGATCAATCCATTCCCACCATGCAACTAAATGTGAAAAATGTAGATGTAGGTCACTGTGAGAAAACACTCAGCATAATAAAATTATTTGTTAGCAGTGATATTTCATTTGATTGGCTCACTATAGTAGATGATGATACTCTTTTAAGGTATAATCTTAGATATTATATATGTTCACATCTCTTTTATATATGCTAAAAATGTAGAAAAGCATAGCCTATTAATATAGTTTTATTTTGTTTCTTATGTTTATTTTAAGAGGATATCTTAAAAGCCTATTTCCGTCATTAAATTATGATACATGATATCTCTTTCAAGTGGAATTTCCAAAAGTTTTCATAATCATATAAATGTAATAAAGTATACTTCCACTAATCCAAAATATATAGGATTAATCCTCTGTCGAATTACTGAGAACTTTTAAATAACAGAAGGTCAATATAAATATATGCACATTATTAAAAAAAATCATTAAAAAATACATAATTATGTGGAAAAATACATCATATAAAATTTCATGTGCTACATTATTCAAATATAAAGGAACATTAACACAATATGAATTTAAATGCAAACCAATTAACCCATCCAAACATACCAACCTATAACCCTTTAATACAAATTTAAGGCTTAAAATAATCAATTGTTTTTAGTATTGAACTTTTCTCTCATTTCTTTGTCTTAAATCTCCTTGTGTATTAAGATTTATCCATGAATAATTTCTTTCAAAATCCTAATGCACTAGTGTTAGCTGTAGACATAGCCTTGTTACAAGTGATAATTAAACATCAGCATTTAAGTCAATGTAGATTGTATCTCTTCCACTTCGAAAATAGCCCTCATCTAGCTTCATGGTGGAATATTTAGAAACAATCAGTCTACCGCAAAAACTATAGTTTCTTGTCTGTTGGAAGAAGTGGATTATTCGACTAAACGTTCTTAGATTTTTACTACTGTAGATCGTTTCATTCCATGTAAAGCATACTCCATAACATCTGTTTTATTAAATCTCTGTAGATTGTCTTATATGCAACTGTCTTTTTAGCTCAAAATATTTATGCAATTTTTTTTAATATGTCTTCATCATTTTAATGGCATTTTTATCAATTGACTGGATTGAAGTGATAGTATTTTTTATAAGTATATAACTTCTATCATACCATATTTTGTGTGAATTTTTAGCACTTGTTCTTCATAATGTCCTAGAGTATTATCTATGATGGGTGCTTACCCATCCCAAATAGTTTCTTGGGACACTTTGATGATGCATTATGTTATTGCAGTTTGCATTTTTGATAAGCATGCCTTTAACCCCTTAATGATCGGATTATTTTGAAGAAAACGATCCTAAAAGTGCCTATTTTTTTTATTCAAACAAATTATATAAAACTAAGTACATGTTCAATATATGTATTCGTTTTTAATTTTTGGATTAATTTTTAGCTTGAAATATGAAATTTAGTTTTTTAAGAAAGGCAAACAATGAACTTTCCAACAATGAAGAAAATTTTTTAAAAACATGTGTTTTAAACATTAAATGAATTTTATTACACTCTTGCATAAAAAAAAAATATTAGTAATTTTTTTTTAGATAAGTTTTAAAACATGAGATGCAAAGGCCAAAATCACAAACTAGACAGTAATACCGAGTGTCCTTTCTGCATCTTATTGCTTTCATCTCTTTTGGAACAACAAACTTTGCATTCTCTTGATGGTTGCCACTTCTTTTCAGTTGGAGGTATCTGTCTAATAAAATGTCTTTTAATCAAACGGTTGGAGTTATTCTCCAAATTCGGCCTGCCTCTTTTTGCAGTGGTTTCTGATACTTTTCAATAAGTTCATCTACTAAAGATAAACGAGCATCAAATATAATTTTTTGCCTCCTTGTTTTTTATAAATAAGTTAATAGTTTAAAATAGTTTGATCTAACAAATAAAAAAATATTTTCTTATGGTACTTCTTACCTCGTTTTCGAGCAATTCAGTAATCTCTAATATATTGGTCTACTGCTCCGTCATTTTTATTGTAGTCAGTGACAAAAAAGTACTAAAAGTACAATCCAATTTACTTCCTGTCTAACTGTATAATGTATACAATATTAAAAAAAAATATTTTTTGTATCAGTTTTTTTCCAGAATTTTTACTCATGTGTTTTTACGAAGAACGCAACTGAGTACTTGACCTAAGATTAAAAAACCATATCGCTAATATATATGTTTGTTGTGCTAACATTTAATTAAAAAGAAATAATTTTCACTAAACACGTTTAAAATAATCTGGTGTATAGATAAAGAAAAAAAAACAATATTCTAGGCTTAAGAAATGGATTGTTTCACGCTTTTATGGTTAGTTACTTTTCAACACTCAAGCCCGGAAATATCAGGGGCACAAGGAATGGAGAGGGAAATTTCACCCCGTGAATTTGACGGGAGCGAGAGGCAAGGGGTTAAAATAACTTAATACATATGCAAAATAAATAAAATTTACTATACTATAATTATAGCTCGCTGGGATGAATTCGTAGATCATTCGATGATATTAATTCACCTGAGGATTGAATACAGTTTATTTACTGTACATAGCCACATGTATACAGTTCTAGGATGTATATATAATAACGGCAGAAATAACATTGGGGAAAGATTGCCGCGGGATGGTCACACCAGTTTACCCGCAGTCTTAATGACTCAACTACCTTTTTCCCCACTAGAGGGAAACCATGCACATACTCTATTCTTGTGGCGCCATCTAGCAGTTATTACAAAAATAAATATAACCATTGGTTACATAATTAAGTATAATTACCACTTGAGTCTTAATTAAATATTTGTTTAGCCTTTCTTTCACTTGCTTTTTAAATTGTAAACCTGTATCTAAACTCTACATTGCTGATCTTAACTGGTTTTTGAAATTTACATCAGTTTGTGCTGTCCATGGTAAACTCTTGTAAGTTCCATACCTGGGGGAAAAAAATTTTCACAAACGTGGATCCAAAAGCACCTGCAAGTCATGCAAAATATTTTAAATTGGAATATCTCTCAAATTATAAATATTACAAAAATTAATTTTTAATATAGAGGAAGGATCTGTTCCATTTAATTGTTGTTTTATAATTCAGTTAACTCCATTTTCAAGTTTTCAGAAATATGATTCATGTCAAGATGAAATGGGCTTGAAAATATTTCAAACTTTTTATCAATTCTGAAAAACAGCCATCAAATGTACTTTGTTTCAATAATAAGTTACTTTGTTTCAATAGCATATTTTGAGAAATTCTTGGTGTTTTTTCCTACTGAAAAAACATAAGTCTCAACCAATCATCATGGTTGTTACATAATCAAACTGAAGCAAAACTGATTCTTTCAGTAACATTTGACATTCGTGATACCAAGTTCTGAACTGAAGTTTACAGTCCAAATTGTGTAGTATAACTATGCCATATGTAAATTTTGACCTATTTAATATTTTTTGTGCATATACACACACGCATAATGATCAATGAAAATATATGATCGCCCAATGCACTGTTAAATACAATGAGCCACATGGGATGTTCGGGTCAGGTGTTGGCCAGACCTGATCTAAGAGAAAGAGAGCTTTCTGTTATTAAGTTTTTGTTTAAAACATCCTTAACTTCAAATATACAACACTTACTGAATTATTCTTAAAAAATTTTAATGTAACTCACATGCTCAGGACTAATTCTTGGAACGAAAAAGAAGACTATCTTTTTGTAACATTTTTTAATTGTCTTGATTTTTCCCTACTACAAGTAACTTCAACATAAGGTAATATGATGCTCTGGAATAACAAATGACTATAAGGCATTCTTTCTGAAGTTACCTGATCATTTCCATTGACTGACAAAAGAGTATTTATGCAAAGTAAGAGTTGATAGTTGAATTTAAATAATGAGAAGAAAAAAACAATGTTTATATTATAGAAGTTGCATTTTATACATGTTTTCTCTTTGAAAAAAAATAATGCAATTTATTTTAAAATACTATAGCTGAAATTAACTACTGTAGTATGAAAATCATTTAATTCAACCAATTCTTATTTAAATTAAATGTTCAATATTTTTTATTATTTTATTAATATATATATATATATATATATATTCTTGTGCACTATTATGTTCAATTTCATTTTGTTATGGTTTTAATGCATTATAAGTTTCTCTTCTTTTTTCTGCTACTTTATTGGTATTGTTAAATTGCTTGAACTGTTTGCTCTTCTCAAACTGTTGTCTTTGTTGGTATAAAACATTAGTATTATCAATACGTAAAAATAGCAAAATGTTTGAAAATATCCTAAAAGGTTTTAGTAGTTTCATTTTGAAATTAAAGACAAGTTGAAAATCAGTTAATTAATAAGCAATGTTATTATTATATCATAGCTAAAGTTAACGAATATTCAAAAATGAATTAAATTATTTAAGCAAATTTTTTTTCTTTTCTCTTTTCTTAGTTTTCCAAGGCTAATTAAGTTATTATCATGTTATAACTCTACTGATGATGTTGTTATTGGTGAGAGATACGGTTATAGCATTTCAAATAGTTTTGGGTACAATTATCCTACAGGAGGAAGTGGGTGAGTGATTTTTCTCTCATTATCATACAGTATTGAATTATAAATTTTTCCTCGTTTGTTTCATTTCTTAATTTTTTTGAAAAATTGGTTTGAGATGTTTTGGAAAAAAGGACGTTTTATTCGTAAATGCAATACTCTCATTTTTTTCCCTGGAAAAGTATAGTTATCATAAATGAATATAATTAAAGGGACACAGCACAATTCAAAGGACAAAAATTCAAATACATTTTTTTTAGCCTAAATTATTTTTTATATAATTTTCTATAATATCACTAAATTTAAAAGCTTTTACTTTAAAAAATTCAGAGTTATGATAATTTTTGTTAGTTTTTATTCACATCCCAATGACATATAAAAACTTTAAACAGATTTATCTCTGAAAGAAAAAATAATTCATTTAACTAAGTATTTTAAATCTTCATTTAAAATACTTAGGCTTTTTTTCTATTTGCCAAATACTTTGAAGTTTTTTTTTATCTGCTGCTATTAGTACATGTAAAAAAAAAAGTTAGTATGCACTTTTGAATTAAAACAATGATTTTTTAAAAAAATTAGTTGAATTTAGAATTTACACAATTTTTAATAAGCATTCTAGGAAAAAAGTTTTTCATAGATATCAATCATGCTAGCAAAAAACCCAAACCAACTTCTGTTATGCATAGCTTGATGTATTTGTAAATCAAATTTCATGCGTGTATGTTAATTATTGTAAGAGGAGTAGCATTTTAAAATCCCTTCATAAATTTCAAAACTTTTCTTTAAAAAATTAAATGATTTGCCTTTTGCAGTATTTTGATCACAAACTGATCCATATACATTGGTTACAAGCAAAAAAATTATGTTATTACTTATGCCACCTGATAAACAGTAACATCAGATGAATGCCTGTGAAATTCATTGCAGGAAGGGCTAGATTTTTACTCCTGTTGTTAGCCATAGCTTTGAACACCACTCATGTGACTGTAAGATTTTGCTTGATTCCACCTCAATTTTGGGGGTGGTCAAGACCTTTCCATCTCTCTTCCCCTTCCACCAACCTCACAAGAGGTCTTGCAGCTTGGCAGCTACCTAGAATACCCCCATACCACAAAGGCACTTTACATTTACAAATATCCATGCCTTCTCCTGGATTCGAACCCAGACCCAATGGCATGGCAGCCATTGTCACTAACAACTATATACCGGATGGATAAAAATTGTAAAAAACCATTAAATGAAAATTTTTTTAATAAATCATATCATGCCTCCTTCATATAATATGAAGACATCTGAAGGATAACTCTTTTATATTTCCTTTATTAATTGAATAGTTTGTTTCATTTTGTGGAAATGAAGAGTAATGTATTAATTTTGAATATATATGTAATTAAACTGTATTTTGTTTCATAATCTTTGGTGAGCAAAAGTAATTGTAAAATACTACAACTGCATGCTTTTCAACGGTTTTTTTAAATTTTTATTTCAACATAATTATGTTCATAAAATTATTTAACTTTTTGGGTTTCTTGAAGTTGAGTTTATTATTTTGCAAATGTCTTACAATACGTAAACTAAAAAATGCTAATTATTTAAATTCTGTTCTTTATTTGCACTGATACATAAGAATGTATGTGTTTAAGAAATTAATTTTAATGAATTATTATTATACTTTTAGAATGATCTTCTCAAGACCCTCATTGGAAAAACTGATTACCCATTGCCAATGTCCATCCATTGATTCTCCTGATGACATGATAATTGGAGTGTGCTTGAAAACTTTGAATATACCACTCACTCATTCACCTTTCTTTCATCAGGTGGGATTCTTTTTAGGAGTTTATTTGATTAAAATTACGTTTTTTATCTAACGGAATTATTTTTTAAAATGTTCAGCTAAATTTATCATACAAGTTCTAGATTAAACAGTTTGCGGTTGCCTAGTGGTCAAGATAATGGACTCATGGCCAGTGTGTCATGAGTTTGAGCCTTGTACTGCTGAAGACCTGCCCTGTAAGGAGATGATGCACATTAAATCTGTTGAAGCTCTAATGTCCTCCTGTTGGTGTGGTGTGGAAGTTAGGAGAGGAGATGCCAGCTCAGGTGTTGCCCTCATCACTTGACCATGGTTCAAAATTATGAGGTCTGTTGCCAAAAACTCTCGTATAGCTAAATAGTCCAACATTAATATTCACTCACTCACTGCAGACTATACAATTTATGAACTCTTTAAAGTGATACTAATTTTAGATAAATGCAAAAATTATAATTATAAAACCTTTGTTAAAAATAATATATGTAATTTGTTATAGTCCCCCCCCCTTTATAAGCAACATCATCAAAGTATTTAGGTTAAATTTATTTATCAAAAATATAAATACAGTATTTAAAAAAAGTTTATAAATGCATTTTTCTAATTCTTGTCATTTTAGATTTACATGAATATTAAAGCAAATCTGGTCTTACATTAAGTTTCAATTTTTTTTTTTTATTACAGTAATGTATTAAAAAAAACTGAAGCTCAAACAAAAGGGAGGAGCTAAATTTTGGCTCTTTTGTTAGATTCCACTATCATGAAACTCTCAAGACTTATTTATTATCCAAATGTAGAACCGCTGGTTTATAATTTTTGTGTATAACATATGTTTCCACTTCTTCTTTCCTTTTTTTTTTAAAAGTGGTTTTTTCTCCCTTAAGGCACGACCAACTGATTACTCACCCCTGTTTTTGGCACCTATAAAGCATATTTCATTCCATAAGCACTGGATGATAGATCCATATGCTGTATATGAAGAATGGCTCCAAGACAATCATATAGCCAAAATTAAACATTCAGAATTATGAAATTCAAAATAATTGTATTGGCTGTTGTATTAAATCTTTTATAGATGTTACTGTTAAGAATTTTAAATTAACATTTTTTCTGCCAGATGATGGAACATATTTAAATCAATTTTCTTAATAATGTAAAAGAAAAATGCTGTCTGTATTGATTATTTTTGACAAATGTTAATTACTTATAGTAACATTTGAAATGAAAATTAAGGCATATAGTAATGCTTGAATGATTCCAATTTCATTTTACTGTGTTAGATTAATGCTAACCATAAGAGAACTTTTAATATATTTCTGAGATCTATATCACAAATATATTAATGTATTTTACAATATTTTTATTAAAAAAAATTCATGTAAAAATATAAAACAAGTGATTATATATATCTAGAAGCTGCAAATTTCACCATAAAATCAATATTAAATCTGCAAGCATAAAGAATTATAATGTTTAAGAATAATTTTAAATAAATTTCTAAAAATATAATTCTTAATAATTCTCTTTTTTAAAAGATGAATTTATATAACACTGCATCTCTTGTACATCTGTTAATTTTATATCTTTAGTTCTCCAAGTTTAATTATTTTTTTATTTGTAGTACAAAAATACCTCACTTATAGTACAGTTAATTGGGTAAAAGTACTGTACTGAGTGGAGCTGTTATTTTTGTAGGAAAATGTTATTTGTTCCAATAAAATTTTATTACAAATATTCATAAATTTATTTACCTTAAATAAATGAAAAATAATAAAAGGGTGGAATGTAAAAACAATGGAACACTTTTATTGCTTAAAAATCGTTTTTAAAGAAAGGAAAATATATATTTTTTCAAAGGAAAATCAACCAAAATTATTTTTGCTTTGTTTCAGAGCTTCCGTTTTCATCTTGTGATCATTTCCTACAATTAATTCATAACCTCTTATGGTGTGAATTATTCAAAGTGAAATTTTTTCTGTTTGTTTATTTTCTTCAATTTTTCTGTTTCATACTGGGCATCGGTCTTTAATTTTTTTTGTTTCAGTAAAGGTTTTTTAAAAAATATATATTGTTTCAGTTCCGGTTTTCATTCCATCAAAAATAAGTTTTTGGTTCAGTTCCAAATGAATGATTATATTTTATGTATAGTCATTTCTGAAAGTCCAGTGGCTGAGTGGTAGTGTATCATCTTCTATGCCACAGGTCCGGGGTTCAAATTCCAGGCCGGGCAAGGTCAACTCTGCTTTTCATTCCTTTAGTGGGTTGATAAATGAGTATATTTGTACTAAAAATATGTCTATCATAAACAAAAAATGTATTTCTATCAAAACTTAGAAAATTTTATTCTTTTTTAATTGGTACACTGTGTTAACTCATACAATTAACTAGCATGTATGATACAAGTGATGAGCATGGAACGGTGTACTTTGGCATTGTTATCCATTACCAAAACCGCATTTGACAACTAGATTCATGATTATGTCGATTATCACTTGACACTCTCATCATGCACTTGGCCTTTCAATAATTGTGTAAAAAATATGTTTATATTTATTTGTTTAACATATGAAAATCGTTTCTAATTATTAATATATCTTTGAACATTTGTTTCATTGAGATTACTCTGTTGTCTCGGAGAGTAAGTTTCAAATCTGAAAATGCCTTTTCAACGCTAACTTGTGTAGCTGAAGTTGCCAAAACCCACCATTACTCTGATACAAAAACAGATATGTAATTTTATTCCCTTCCCAGAAATCTAAAATATTATGTTTTATGTGCATGTTGTACTTGTTTCATATGTTGTACATTAAAACAGGAAATCGAGAAGCAATGTGCATGTAATGATGATAATTATATCATTGACATTGAATTAGAAAGTATTGATAAGTTGATTACATTAACAAAATGACTGAAGATATATCGAACCAAAATAAACCAATATTTTTTTCGGGTTTTTGTTCCAACCAAAATAATGGTTTTTGATTATTCGGTTCAAAGCCCTGGTTTCATAAGCTCCCCCCCCCCCCCCCCTGTGTGGATGAGGTTCGTCATGAAGAAGTTGACAGTCCATTTAAATACACTCATCTGCAAAATCTAGTGTCAAAGCCTCAATGAGGCAAAACATATTTTTTCATACCTTTTTGGATATTGCAATTTTTTTTAAAATGTGGTCAAAGAAGCACTTTTACCAGAGGTGTCTTAGATTGCCTGTGAAAGAAAGCTTCCATTTCAAAAAATGTATTTGAAAGCATTACCCCCTTGATCCATGGGTTGCAACTCAGAGGTGGTATTGAAGAGAGAAAAATTGTACCTAATTTACAAACAATAGAAAATCCAGTAGGATGGCCTGGTGCTTTTTCTGATAATAAGGCTATATTTTGCTTTTTCCAGCAATTTTAAACATTGGGGCAAAAATAATCTTTAAATCAACTTTTAAACACAGATTTAGTAACCCAACCTTTCTTAATAAAATGCAACTAAAGAGCTAATTTTCATAACATTCTTTAAGGTACAAGCAATGTAATACACAAGTATGGGTTTCAGTTTGAAATTATCGGATTCATTTCTTCCTGGAAGGCAATAGGATCATTTGATCCTGGGTGAGATCACCCATTTTTTTACAAATAAGTTCTTTAGATGGTAGTGATGTTTCACTATACATTTAGTGTAACAAGCGTTTTCAAAGACAAAAAATAAATTATACGAGTTTTTGTTAATCATCTGAACAGTATTTAAACATCATTACCTTCCAATGTCTTTAAACTGTTTACATCTTTTGCAATGCTTTCACAATTTGTAAAATCTTTCATATGTGTGTTCTTAGGAAAAATACACAAATGCTTTTTATATATTTCAATTTGAAAACGGTAATCAAGTAACAGGAAATTTCACACATATTTTTAAAATGTTTTCCATGATAGTATATTTATTATATAAATGTATTAAAAACATGTCATTGAAAAGAGCCAAAAAAAAAAAAAAAAAACTCTGCAGCTGATTGATATTAATTTGATCTGCAGTTGAAATGATTTTCGTTATCTGATTTTGTACATAAATTTTTGTTTAATGAGATATTAAAATGAAAAAGTGTTATTTGAAAATAAAAACTTGTATCTCATGAAATGTGTGTATAATAATCTTTATATTGAAAAATGTTTGCAATTTAGGTCTCAATATTTTTGCTTACATTTGAAAATATATTTTGTACCAATTATCAAAAAATGCAAAAATATTTTTCAGTTATGTTTGTATTTTTATAATAAATATTTTTTGTAAACTGAACTTTAATTTTTTTTTCTCTTTGGCTGTTCTTGATTTTAAAAAAATTCTAATCTAGATTTTTAATGTACAGAAAATTCATTTTCTTGTGAATAGTTTTCAGTTAATTTTAGTAGTTCTCATTATATATATATATATATGTTATATTCAATTTAAAACTGATTGACTGACTTAATGTTTAATTTCATTAAAATGAAATGTTAAATATACTTTACAGTTTCTTAAATTTGAAATTGTAAGCATTAACGATGACTTACTTCCTGTAGTTATATTCTAAATTATTTTTGGTTGAATCCTAGCATGACCCATTTATGTCGCCAAATTTTTGGCGATGAAGTTTACAATAGGGAAATGGTAACCTTAGCCGAACAGTATTTTTACTTTTTCAGGATTCAAAAACCAGTTGTCTTCGGCCCTTGTGTAAAATATTTTTCTAGGAAGCTAAAAGTGAAGAAATGAGTGGATTTTTTAATTTTTTTTTAATGAAACAACTGCTGAAAGAATGTTAAGAGAGAAAGGGAGATGCAATGATAAATTCAATTTAGACGATATTTTTTTCACCATTGCATCTTAAGCAACGATTTCTCTGTTTTCTTCGTGAAGCCATGGTTTCTTTTTTGAAGCTCGCCGAATGGACATTTTTTCTTTTGAATGAAAGAGGTAAAGAAATGGTTGCTTTGTGAATAATTGAAAATATTTCGGTATGGATGTCTGAAATATGAAAATAATTAGTGTTTGCGAGAAATGAAGATCAGCCTAAAGCATTCATATTGGATTTCCCCCCACACACACTGTGTTTTCTTTTGAATAAAAGGTAAGAAAGTAATGATTGTTTTTTGTACGAATGAAGGATCGTTAGAATCTTGGTATGGATGTCCGAAATTCGGCAAGATTTTACATTTGATTTGATGTTTCCTATGTTGTCCATAGGATGTTTCCACGAAAAACCTTTGTTGCCAAATACAGCAGTGGGCTGTGCTAGGATTTTACCTTATTTTCATTAGTCTAGATTTTAGAGTACATTTATAAAAATTTAAAATATAAGCATTTTTTAAAAAAGATGACTGATCACTGAGGGCAAAAAAGAACACTTAATACTCTATAAAATTAAGAATTTATTTATCAATTTTGCATCTCAGAAACATGAAATTTATAACTTTGAACTTCAGATGATTCAGAGCAGTCAGGAATACAATATGCGAATTAGATATAATTTAGTGGCTCTGCAACAATTGAATCAAAATCACCATGGTTTCATTGATACAAAATCTTGATGATATGTAAGTATATTGGTATGGATATATTTAATTAAAACGTTTTAATACCATGTTAATGAATAAAAGAATTTATGAAACAAAACCAATAATACAATTTAAATACACACAAAACGTACACTTACGACAGAAAATTATAATTTAAAATTATTTCAACCCATTCTGCATTCTTACTTTCTAATTATATAAAAAAAAATTTCAATTTAAATATACAAATTAGGTTTCTATGACATTAAAATGATTAAATATTTTTAAAAGCTAAATTTTTGTTGGTTTTGAAGCTTTAAATGAGGAGACAAGCCATAATATAACAGAAAAACTAAAATAGATATTTTAAAATAGCGATTGACCTTCCATCAGCAATGAAGTATAAAAAAAACGAAGCACATCGAAGTTTCTTCCGTTTTAAAATTGGAGAATTTAACTATTAATGATTTTTTCTAACACTTCAGAATAAGTATTTGGAAAAATATTTAAAACACTGAAGTTTTCTCAACACAGAATGGGTTAAAATTTTTATAAAAAATAGATAAAATGCACAAAATTATTATTTGATTTAACATTACAAAGCATTCAAGTAACAGTATAAAAGTATTTGTATCTGTTATCCTTTTTATAATGGCATGGAAGCATTTTTCATTTTTTCGATGTATTTTTAAAATAAGTTCACGATGCTGATAGATTTACTACTCTTCATAAAGTACCAAGGCCATTTAGATAGCCCATATGACTGTATTTCAAAATAAAATTGAAATACAAAGGAAAATATTTTCCAAAGATCATAATATTAAAGTTATCTGTGTAAAAAACATGTTTGAAGCGAGCATAACCAGCAATCTAACTGAACACAAATTTTGCTATCAAAAGTTATGCATATTATAATTTTAAAAAGTAAAAAGAATTCAATCAAATTAAGGACTTGTTTAAAATAGTCATTTTTGTCCAAACTCATTTGGAGCATTAATGAAAATGTAATTTGTATGCGTAATTTTTGATTATATTGAAAGTGTGAAATTGTTTAATAATTATATTTGCAAATTAAAATTCTTGAAAAATTCAAGATATTTATTAAAATCCATTATTACTTTTCTATGATTATACACAGTACCATACTTATAATCTATAAAATCTTAAGTACTCAAGAAAATGCAAGAAAAAAATTCAGATAAAAAGCAAAATATGTCTCATCACAGTCATATGCATAGTCAAAAAAATGTCTTGTTTCTCTAAATATATTTTCAATGTATTTTGTTCATCAACTACAGTTAAGAGGTCCTTGGCAGTATGCCAAATATTTTGCATAGATATGAATGAAGAAATATGAGCTTATACTGCACAAATAATTTAAGTCACTTTTGGTTTTATAACAGTCAGCATTTTTTTCTTGCTTTCATTAATGTTTACATCATTCATACATCAATTAACAAAAGGATAAAATAGGTACTTTGAATACAAAAACAATTGACAAGTTTTAAAAATAATAAAAATAAAAGATTTTTAAGCCATAAATGAAAATATAGCTAGTTACAAACCCCCATTCAAAAATCCTTTCTATATTTTCTAAAAACTCTGTCAAGTACTGCTTCACTTGCTTTCATTGATGTCTTAAAATTACTTAAACTTTACAAGTTTCTACATCGATGCACTATCAAATGAAGCATGTCACCACAAATTAGAAATATAACCCTATATTTTAATATATATATATATGTTTATAAAACAGTCAAAATATTATATTGCTCAATAAATACATATAACAGATGCAGGACAGATACCAACACAGCAGTTTTATTTATGCTTTTAAACAAATGTCTGAAAATATATATACGTTTCTATGCACTGTAACATACTAAAACAAATTTTTATTAAACTGTACACCATATCAATTTCCAGAGTTATTAAATGCAATTTCTCTTACACCTTACATCCCCTACATTAAAAAATCTAAATAAATTGGGGTACTTGTGCATTAAGATAGAAAATTTGACATTAAGGAGTAAACTCACTAAAAAGTTTCAAAATTCAGCCAATTAATATTTGTAGAATTTTTGTAACACTTTAAAATTCTTTCTTCAAGAAATTGTGATAATCTACTTCAAACAGATTTATACCTAAATACAGTGTAGAAGCTTAACAGTAAGGAAAATTCAACAATCCTTGTATTCTTATCATGGAAAATAACTAGTCTGCTTCGAGAGATCATTTCCATCCACTCATCGATTAATTTCAAGACGCAGAACCATAAAAAGCTAATTTTAGAAAAAAATTTTGTTTTTCTAAGATTATAAAAATAGACAACTTGCAATATAATTACAATAGAATCCCAAACAACTATACTATCAAAAAATATTTACAGAAGACGCAGAACTATATATCACTGCTTTTCCTTAATAAAATATTGAAATTATAAAAGTTAAAACATAACAAACTGTCCATCAACAAACTTTGTGGAGGAAAAGACAACCAACTCTGCAGACTTAGAGAAAACTTTTGATTAGCTTACAAGGAAACTAAGATATTAAAAAGCAATATCAACTTATACGTAATTCAAGAAATAAAAATTTTTGGTACAACTAGAAGAGGTCATTCTGATCTTAATACACAAGTACCTAAGGTTGTTACTTATACAGCTCTTTGTTCATACCTTAACATAAGAGTATTACATTAATGCCATTCTAACTACAATCGCAGATACTGCATAATTTAACACGAAGCATTTCCCATACCATGCATCCGATAATGCTTTCGGAAGTATTTTTTATCCCTAAACTTTTTATGACAAATGTCACATTCATAAGGTTTTTCATCCATGTGACTTTGACGATGGGACTTCAATCCATTGTTACTAGAGAACCCCTTATAGCAAATGTTGCACATGAATGGTTTTTCTCCTGTGTGCAAGAGGTAGTGCAATCGCAAATGTTGCTTCAATACAAAACCTTTATTGCAGACATTACAAGTGTGGGGCTTCTCACTTGAATGGACTCTATAATGCTTATTGAGGCAACTTACATCAGCAAATTGTTTGTTGCAGACATCACAGACAGGTTTGTCACCTGTGTGAGACAAATAATGTTCTTTAAGAGCCTCAGGATCGGGAAATAATTCATTGCAAATATTGCACTTGTGGGGGTGCTCACCAGCATGGATGAGGTAGTGACGTTTGAGGTTAGTTCTCTGGGTAAAGCTTCGATTGCAAATGCTACAGATATAAGGCTTCTCACCAGTGTGAATGATGTAATGGTTCTTTAAGGTCTTCAAATGAGAGAAACTCTTGTTGCAGACATCACAGACATGACGCCTATCTCCCGTGTGGTTGGCGTAATGTTCCCTGAAACTTCCACGGGTTTTGAATCCCTTACCACAGATATCGCAGACGATGGGCTTATCAGGAAAATGTATAACTTGGTGCTCGCTCAAATCGGACTCGTTCAAAAAACTCTGGTTGCAAATTTCACAACAAGGAGGTTTCCCACCATTGTGAATTTGGCAATGCTCTTCCAATTCGTCGTAATGTTCGAATTCTTGAAAACACACAATACAAACACAAGGTTCATAATCATCATATTCTTGTAAAACACTGTCATTACTTTCATCCATTAAAATCGACATCGTACTAACTTTTCCGTAAATGGCCTAGTTTCCAAAGGTATTCGCCCTATTCACTCATCCAGTGATAACAATATACGACGTAACGAAACGTGCAAGCCTTTTCATTCATTTGGCTGCTCTCATTGGACGTTACCAGTACACGTTTCAGAACATAAATTCGGTAATTTTCGCTTGGTTACTAAAGTGGAACAATTAAGAAATATTTTTAATTAAATTGATTTACTTTATGAATAAATTACAAAATTTTATGAGAGAATGAATCATGCTTAAACCATATCATTTTAAACAGTCACTTTAAAAATCAATTAATCCATTGCAAACTATTATTTGAATCATTAGCAAATTGAATAGAGTGGAAAAATATTAAATTATTACGAAAAATTTATTAATAGAGTTATTTTTTTAAATATCTATCTTCCAAGAAATATTATTTGAGTTTTTTTTCTTTCTTTTTTACTTCACGAACCAGCATATAAATAACTTCTGCAATTTGGAAAATTATATAAGAGTGAATGGCAACAGCAATTATTTTATAAAAATCTTGCATCAGGTATACATATTTTTAATTTGCAGTATGATTGAGGTAATTTTAAAGAATTTTATTTGTTTTTTCAATTGTCTCCGAAAAAGGTTATTTGCTTACAAATGCCTACAGAATTCAGAACGTTAAAAGAAAGTTAGAAATTATCTAGCACCTTACAATATGTTTTCTAGTTAGCACGCCGTTTAATCGGCATTTGGAGCACTGAATATTGTTAATATTACTTATTAGTTGTCTTACATATGTTTATACATTCAGTGGAATTTATTAAGCTCAGTTTTTGTGTTACATTATTACGGAACTTTAGTTTTGTTGTAACATAAGTGTTTTCGGCAAAATTTTTAAACTCGTGTTGTAGAATTACATAAGGTCACCTTTATCGTGTTTTTCATTGTAAATAAATCTAATCCTATTTGATTATATAGCTGTTTCTAAACAACCGTTACTGTAACTGCTGTTGTTTTATTTTTGAGAATTGCTATCTTTTCTTTGTAACAGGTATTTAGACCATATCAACTGTTAGTATTTTTTCTTGCTATTTAAAAATTATTATTTATTCAAATATTGCCGTTCTAAATTCACTGTGCATGCCTCTATCAATTTAATTTATTATACACTTATAATTTCGCAAATTTAAGTCGTATTATTGTTGTGAATAGTATATTTTAGGGCACATTCATCAATGGTTTTCCATAATGATTTTCCGAAATTTTGTTAGAAATGCCTTCATTATTCAAAAGTTCTTATTTGTTTTGTAGCAGAATTATTTTTAATATTGTCTTTTATATTATTCATACATTTTTAGTCTGTCTGATATATTTAAAGTTCTTATAATTCCATGAAAAAAAGTTTTCATGCTTTCAAAAATATTAATTCATTGCTGGATATGTTTAGCAAGTTTAAGATTGTTATTTAAGTTTTTCTTATTGCACTCTTTTCTAATGCGACAGATAACTTGCTATTGAAATTAACAATATTGGTATTCCTCATTGTACAAATATCTAGGTAAGCAACAAAATTTTATGCTGGTATTTCTGCAGGTTTTGTAAAGGGGGGTCAATAATTTTATGTATGCATTTGCGGTATTAATTTTATTGTTATGTAGATGTTTGAGTACAGAAATTGATTCTAGATTTATGAAAAAGTTTTGACATTTAAAATTGGAGAAAAAAAACATTTCAATTAATCATAAAAGTTGATTGAACAGAATTTTAGGTGCAGATAATATAGAAAATTCTGTAAAATTACATTAAAGTGCCTGGATATTTAATTTAATTAAAAATATTAAGTAACAATTTATTTTAACTGAAGGAAATTTAATTACTTATGTAAAATATTGAATAGATGATCGACTTTAGTAGTTAGTTGAAGATAAATATTACATTGTTTTATATTGTAATTACATCTACAGAAGGATAACTCTTTGTTTGTTGAAAATATCCATGAATGAAGCATTTGCTTATTTCTGTGTTATTATTTGTTTGTGCTTTATTTCAAAGCAATTGCTGTGCACAGCTCATTTAATTGAAAATTTTTTTAAATTTTTTCCAAAGGTTTTTACTTTTTTTCAATTAGCGGCATATTTGCAACTAAGTTTTCTCAGACATAGCAAGTCTCCACTTGAGAGCCATTTCATGGTGGCACCATCTAGTGGTGACTCTTGCTACCAAATCTTGTCACTTAAAGTAATGGTTTTCCACCTTGTAATAGTGTTTCCTGAATTTTTACTTCACAAAGGTCCAGTAGTATATTGTTCTTCTTCCTTTCTAGTATTCATTTTACATTCTTAAAATTATTTTGAAACTTGACATTGTTATATTGGAGGCATAAAATACTTTATTAGAGGTATAAAATAATTAGAGTATTTTATCAATGTTTTTTCATGTATAAATTTTAAAGTACTTAAAACTGTCCTGTTTTAAAGTTATAAATTTTTTCTCATTGATATTTTTTTTTCCAGTGATCTGCAATTTCTACCATGTCCAACTTCATGAATCGAAACATATTGATCTGTGCTGTTCCAACTTTCATTGTTCTTCTTTCTGTATATTGGTTCAGAAGAAAAAAGAAATTTAAGACAATCTCTAAATCGGAGACAAGTAAACAGACTTTCTTTACAGAAGAATGTGAAAACAAATTAAACCAGCCTACTGAATGCAGCAGTTCAGATATTGCTGACACACTTTCTGATGCAAGTAGTTTTGCATCTCCAGAAAGCTCAGAAAAATCGATAAGAACTAAATCTTTCCAACTTCCTACTCCTAAAGCTAATACTACTGGGAACAGTAGCATTACTTGCAGCACACCAGCTGCCTTATCTAATCGCATAGAAGTAAATTCACTTGAAACGAATCCTTCTATTAAATCTGATAATCTTTTGTACAAATCCAAAGATATACCATTTTCAGATGTACTTAATAGCATAGAACCAGTCGTATCTGATTCTTGTAACAAATCGGAAAATAAATATTCTATGTATAGCGATTGCATTAATACACCAGAAATCACTAATGAATATGAAAAAGGGTCTATCTCTAATGATAATTATAATCCATCAGAAATTACTAATGAAATTTTGTCTTCTGAACAAGAAACTATTGTTGAAAAGTCTGAAAAGAAAAATTACCAGTCATCGAATATGGATACTTCCGAAGTTATCTTCAAAATGGTGAGTTATTATCAAAATAATGGATGTGTTGTTGAAAATGGAATTTTGCCCTCAATGGATTCAAATGTAAACAGGCTATCTCAACATGATACTGAAAAATTACAGACCATTGAGACTGAAAGTAATGATAGTCATTCTAGTGTGCTTGATGAAAACAGCTTGAGTTATGTTAGTGATGATTCAGAATGCAGGAATCAGGCTGAGTTAAAAAATAAGGATAGTCTATCTAGTGTTCTGGATGAAAACAGTGCTTTAAGTAGTTTCTATGAGGACTCTGAAAAAAGTCTTAATGTTGAAAGTCCTATTCTTTCTGCTTTCAAATCAGATATTGATGGAGACAGCAAGGATTCTAGTGCTGTGGAAGAAGCAATTATTGTGCCAGTCGCAAATGTAGATTTATCTTCAATTCCTCTTAAGGAGTCAATTCACCAGTGTGAAAATTTCTTTGATTCAGCCATTGTCAATGAATCGGATGTACTTGACAGTGTTGAAAATCAATGCTCAAATCCTTGTAGGATAGCTGATGAAGCCCAAAGTGTAGTGACTAGTTCTCTGGGAACTAAAGACTTGCTGGATAATAGTGCTTTGCAGAATTTACCGATAGAAACTGTTGAAAAATTCCCAGAACTATGTGCTAGTGGAACCAACCAAAGGCATGCAATTGCTTTAACTTGCTGCGATAAAGCCTTAGAACCCTGTGATAGTTATACTTCAGAATCGGACTTTATTCCTTCTTCCAATGAAAAATCACCTAAACCATCATTAACTGTATTGGACACAATTTCAAAAGACACTCTTGATTTTCCCTCTTTGGAGAATCCTAGTAACTCACTTGAAAATATTGAGGAAACCAATCACATTTCCTTTGAAGAAGATGGCAGCCATGTATACAGTTCTTCTGCAACTAATGAACATTCAGAAATAGTTGACTCTCGGATATCTCCAATGGACATTTCTAGAATTTTTAAAAATTCTACTGTCCTTCCGTCAGATAGCATTCAACCTTCTTTAGATCTTTCCAATTATCAGACTCTTGGGGATATCCCAAGTAGTGTAAGTTTGTAGCAATTTTTTTCTTATTAACTTTCAACTTGTGAAGATTTATTTTAATTTACAAAGTTGATTTTTCATACTTCATTATAACATTTAATAATCCTAAATTTAAGATGAGATTCGAGGAATATACCAAATATATATATATATATATATCACTTTCCTCTTTAAAAATTATGTGTGCTACATAGTGAATCATCTTTCAAATGTAGGAAAGGGGTCCATGTAAAATTAATAGTCACTGGATAAATTATGATTTACTCTAAATCATTTTTTTAGTAACTATCCAGTAAGTTTAAAAGATTTAATTAACACATAAAACCCACAATAGCACAAATTGAAAGTTCCCACAACATTACAAATCAAGTCACAATATCGCATTAGGACCAATATAAAGACTCTCATGTTCACACTTACTCATTGCTTCTTAGTGTCATTATATAGGCTAGTCATAGCTTTTGGAACTTTCTCGCAAACTAATAGTCCTATGCCATCCTGGATTTTTTCAGATATGTCTGTTTTAGATGGGGTCAAGGTCAATCTTATTCATTTACTTTTATTGAATAAATCTTTTCTTGACCTACAAATGATCTTTCCAACCACTGTATTGTTTCATCGAAAAACAGCCTGAAATTTCCAAAATAATATAAACTTTTTTTTTCAGAGTGAGGTTTGATTACATTTTTTTATTATAATTGTAAGTATGCTTTTATTTATTTTTGGTAAGTCATTGTAATTAATAAGATAACATATAAATCTCATACAAATTTTTATAAAATCTTCTGTGACAATTGAGAAAGTTTGTGTAATAGGTGAGAGACAAGTTTTATTAGTTTTCATGAAAAATTTTATTGCTGAAAAGAAGGCTTGATCTAATTTCTTGCTCCACATTGCTTTTTGAATGATATTTGGTCTTTATTAAATAATAGCTGAAAACTCCTCTTCTAATAGATAGGATGTTGTTAAGGGAATAAGAATCTTAAAAACTTTTAAACTTAAAAGTTGGGTACTCAATTTTGATTGAAATCCAAAATTCCATTAAATCTGAGCAAACAGATTTTGTTTTCAGGCTTTTATTTTATTTTTGTAAGAGTTCAATTAAAATATCTTCTGAAGTAATATCTGGAGGAGCTTGAAAAGAAGGATCTTCGATCTACATAAATTTCTCTACATTATCCTTCACAAAATGTTTTGAGAATCGGTCTGTTAACTTTGAAAGGTGTACTACGAAAAAGGACAACATTTCCTTTGGGATAACGAATTTATATTAGAAGCTCTGTATTGATACATTATAAAAAAAATAATCTTGTCATCATTTAGTTTAGTAATGCTCTACTGCAGGGTTTTTTAAATGTTAAATTTTGTTTTTTACAAGTTCAAAGATGTGCATAGTATTGCTGTATGGTAACAGATTCGATTCAAGGCATTTCGTTTGTCAAATATCTAGTTTCAGCAAAATACTTGGCACTTGTATGAGCTTTTGACCGAAAAGTGTGAATTTCATGATGTATCTTAAACATTTGAGAATGTTGTCACACATGACTACAATAGTACATTAGGGCTGTGTGTTCAGCTTCCATGTCATGGCCGCAATAGACAAGTGGTCAAGGTAATGGATTCATGGCCAGCATGTCATGAGTTTGAGCCTAGTACTGCTGAAGACCCTCCGTGTAGGGGTGATGCACATTAAATCTTTCGAAGTTCAAGCGTCCTCCCATTAATGCAGTCTGGAAGTCAAGAGAGCGGGTGCCACCACTCGGGCGTTGTCCTCGTCACTTGACTATGGTTCAATATTACGAGGTCAGTTGCCAAAAGCCCTCGAATAGCTGGATAGTGCAACATTAATATTCACTTACTCAGCTTTTTGAAAAATATTCTCCATCTGTAGTCTAGTTTCTATATTGTTTGCTATGCCTATGACACATTATAACACTAGGTTCAACTGAGGACTAAACAACTTTAATGCAAGTACTACTTTATAATGTTTTGCTATGACTAAGTGTCTGCTGTCTTCCAAAGCAGCTGGGCATTTAAAAAGCACAATGGTACTCTGCCTTTTTATTATCTTAGATCATTTTCCATTATAAACTTGTCGAGCATTTCAAAAGAGTCTTTAATCTTTTTGTGCCCAATGCTGTTCTAGCAGGTCAGAAGATCTTCAACAATATGACCATCCAGGAACTGTACACAACATATAAGATTTACATTTTTGTTAATGTCAGTAGTCTCAACTAATTGCATTCTGGTCTTAATCCATTTCTTTTATTAATGAATCATTGAGATTCGGAGTACTTTTAAAAGGAGTTTTCATACAGATTTTCCATCTGTAACTCAAACCATGTTTAGAGCAGCTGTAGAAAAGGCTCTTAGTGAAGTACTATGGTTTTTGTACTTCACCATACTGTAAGTTATGTATGCTAAAATACCTTAGTTGTGTGTTTGTAGGAATTGACATGTGTTTAGTGAATTTTCTTTTTGTAGATCCTGCATATTCCTACTAAAAAATCACAAGATTTGCTGACTTAATTTAGGGTCGATGATTTCAAGATGTTACTTACTTGGAATTATACTTTTGGGTACAAGAACTTTTAAACTTACAATACACTGCAGTCTTTCATCATTTACTTTTATTGGAGTAATACAAAAATCCAACTTTTTCTTGTGTTTATATTTGTTTTATTTTTCCTCTGCCAGGTGTTGAAGCTTTGTCACTCAAACTTGAAATATCTCATTTATAGGTTTGTATGTTTAACAGAAATCTTTTGATTTTGTGAAATGTCAGTAAGAATTTATCCCCTCAGGGGGCTCACCTTCTTTAGGTGAGTACGGGTGTCGCAATCCCGAGGTGCCCTAGTGATCTTTTCCTTTTCCCACGGGGTTTACTGTCTTTGGTAAATATGGGCTTCACGAACCCGGGGTACCCTAGTAATCCTTCTCTATTTTCGACCCTCTTTCTTGTCATTCAATTCATTCTTTCTTTCTCTTCCCATCTAGACCACAGATATTAAAACAAATGTTTGGCGCAGTATAGCCGAAATCGGCTCTTGCGCCAATAAAACCCAAAATCACTCACTCAGTAAGAATTTATCAATTTATTGCTGTATTACATTGAGATTGAGTTTTTTCATAAACATATAAAATTGTATGGTCTTTGCATTCATATGTTTGGTATTAATGGTCAAATGGAAGGGGGGAAAAGAAACATATTAATTCTGAAAAACCAAAAAAGTAATCTAGCAACAAAAAGTAACGAGTAAAAAAAAATGTATGAGAATAATAGAGAACAAATCTGATACAGTTGCATAATTATTTCAAATTGAAAGAGCAAAGTCATGGAATGAATTGCATTTTAAAAAAATGAGAAGTAAGAATTACTTTTTATTAAAAGAGGAATTAAAAATATAATTCAAATGGGACAAAACTGAGTATAAATATTAAAAAAAATATATTTTCAAAAAGGAAATGAAAATTAATGATAAATATGACAGATTGTTTATCAGAAATCTTGAATCTCCATGAAGACATGCCAGGAGTATATATTTTAAGAATCCCTGCTTTTTTTTTATTTGATGAAAATAGGCCAGGGTTGTCGTATGAAAAATTAGTTTATAAATAGTTTTATAAGATTTTGGATATGAATTTCAAATCCTATAGAATTTGGATTCTATTTCGACCAAAAAACATCCCATGTAAAAATGCTAACATTCAATTTAAAAATATTTCTAAATTGGATTTTTTTTTTTTTTTTTTTATTGCTTAAAGCTGATTTATGATTCAGAATAATGTTTTCAAATACTAGTAATTACAAGCATGGTATAAAATTTTTGTTGATCTTTTATAGATGAAATGTTTTATCTCTTACTGACTTTCTTATTTATTTTATTTTATTTATTCAAATTAGCATTTTTTTTAAAAATAAATTTTACTCTTTATTTAATCATTTCACTCAGTGTTGGAATTATTCAATGCACGATTGCTGCTGCTTATAGATCTGTAAACCATAAGTCAGCCATTGTATTTTATATAGGTATGTCATTTAAATTAACCTGCTGTCTACATTATTACATTAAAAGTTGATACTTTTTGCAGGTTTATAAAACATTAATGGAAGATGTGAAATATTGTACACTTTTAGAATTGAAATATTCTATATTTTCATTTTATGAAATGGGACAGATTTATTACTTGCAATAATTAGATTGTTACTCATACTAGGAAATTTTAAAGTCAGTTAATATTTGTTCTTTTAAATATTGGAATTGATAAGAGTATCTAAGTGTATAGTGTAACCGTTTTGAAAATTATGCACATTTAGAATTCTATGTATACTCTTCATTATATTATATCAAAAAGTTTGGAAAAATTGTCCCTTTTATCTCTCAGGTTTTATGTTCCTGTATGTTTTATTGAGAATAATTTCTCCAAGTAACATATCTTAAGTATATTCAAGCATACTTTATAAAATTTTAAATTTATTAAATAAAGATCTTTTTTTTCTTCATGCATTTTTCTTCCTCTATTAGTGTTGTGAACAGTACAGGCTATCTTGCAGGGGCATGCAGTAAAATATATGAACTTAAATTTTTAACTTTCTGCATTATGGAAAAGCTAGACATTACTTAGGAGGATCTTGTTGCTGTGGTGTTTTTCCTGAAACATGTTGTTCTATAATCCTTGTGTACACTCTTGCACGGTCATAATGATTAGCTTCAAATATTTTTTGTAATGATAATAGATTTTTTTCTCTTTAGATAAATATCAAAAAGCAGTCTTAAATATGAAAATAAAATTTATTGTATAACATTACTATGAACTATTGTTGCCAACTATTACAAATAGGCTCATTGCAACAATATAGTCTTTCTTGGCAGCTTATGATGAAATATATTTAATGGGCTTTCATGCATGAAAGCCAATATGCCAGCTGGGTTGTGTGGTTGGTTTATCGCTGGTCTTCAATACCCAAGGTTGCAAGTTCGACCCCGGCCCAAGTCGGTGGATTTTCTTGATGCAGAAAATCAACAGCGACCATGTTGTATGATTATACAGCATGTGAAAAATCCTTAGTGTCTGTTTGGCTTGGATGCTCTCGGCAAAATTAAATCCTAGTGCAAGTTCGCATTCTCAAGAGCTGAGGTGCCTCCCTCTGTGGAGGAAACTGGGCAACAAAATTGCTTGCTATAATTAGTATCGCCTATATGAAGCAGTGCTAAAAAGTGGTACCAGCTCCAGGGAATACACTAGGTCTGAAAAGGTTTAAAATACAAATGTGCAGCCCCAATTGAAAAAAATGAAAGCCAATATGATTCAATTGCTCAGAAAAAGTTCTGGCTGATAATTAACGCCTTTACAAGATCTGTGACTCGAATTAAATCTTTGTTTTTCACTTTTTTCATAGCCTATTTCTACTTAAGAACTATGTATAAATAATTTTCTTCGTGTATTAATATCAACATAAAGTTACATATATATGCTATAAAAGGCTGTTGGCATGCTTTTTTTTTGGAGAAATTTCATCTTCAGTTGCTTTTTGTAAGTATGAAATAAAGCTATCTATTGTAAAGCAGTATTTTCCCTGGAGGCATCCAATAAAATGTATAAGTATGAAAATTTTATTTTATTAGAGATTGACAACTATATCTTCTCCTTTTCCTGTATTTATCTTTATAAAATTTCTCAACAGAATTCGCAATTGCATTTTTATCCATTGACATTACTCGGATGTATGTCCAGTTATGCATGAAGATATATTTGTACATATAATAAAAGTAGGAATTTTTTTAAGAGCATTAACGGATCATTTACATATCAAGTAACTATTCGCCTTTGGTGGCTATTAATGTTTTGATTTATCCTTAGTATACATAAAGAAGTAAATACAATTAAATTAAATAAGTCTAATATTTCTATTGTCAAAAAAATTCTTGCTGGTAATTGCATAAAATTGATGATAAAATTGCATTTTTAATGTTGATTGTAATGTTGGGTCACAATCTCATAGCTTTTTAGGTTTGATTTGGGGAAGAGGTTGTATTTATAGCTATGAGTTACACATTTACATCAGAACTGCATACTACATTATAATCATTAAAAATTTGTAATTTATGAACAAGTTATAATATTTGCCTTATCTTTTCTGTATTAATTAGTGAACTTTCATTTGAAGTTCTTTTATTTTAAGCAAGACTTATTTCTTAATGCATGTTGTTTTTTGTTTATTTAAAGTCTCGATCCTTTTATAGTATAGTATAAATTTAAAGTTAATCAACCTATAAAATTAATTTTTATGTTGTCAATTCAGAATGGTCTGACAGGCATTATTACTAATAATCTTTTGTTCATTTTTGGCTGTACAATAATTCATTTAACATTTTTTTAATTTATTTTTATACCATATCTGAATTTTTACAGTGCTCTCGGTTCCATCTTATATTAAACTAAATTTAAAATTTTCATTATCTGAAATTTATATATTTATTAACAGGGATTTTTTTTTTATTTACTAGATGTTTGATGAAAAAAATGACATTGATGCTGCAGGTGTCATGAAAATACCTGAAAATATTCCTGGGCAATATGTGTATGAATTTGAATTGCCTCAGGAACTCTGTGGTCGCTTAATTGGAAAACATGGGAAGCATGTTAAGAGTATCAAGGATCGATCACATGCTAATGTATATATAAAACGTCACCCATATGACCCTCTACTGAAAATTGTTGTTGTTGAAGGTATTTCATTTTTATTCTCTGACGTGCTTTTTAGCATAACACAGTTAATCAAATCAATTTTTCTAAATTTTATAATCTGTTTATGCACATTACCTCTTCAAATATTCCACATTTTCTTGTGTTTCATTTTATATGGAATATGTATCATCATTACAATGTACTTGAATTTTTTTTTATCTTTAGAGCATTCTGTTATTTTTGTGATATCTGAGTGTATCAAAAAGAAAAATGAAATTAAGAACAGCTGGTTAAGAAAAATTTCAATCATTAGGTTTTGGTTTAAACGAATTCTAAAATTTATTTTTAACTTATAATTAATTTGGTGGCTAATATTATTAATGAACAAAAACTGTAATTTGCATATCTTATTATTGAAATTTGTATTTTTTTAATCTAAAGTTTGAGTTATTGTATGTCTTTGTTTCTTTGCAGAAATCAGTAGTTTATGAAAAGTTTGCTATTTATTTTAGACTTTTAATATATTTTATCTTTGTTTTTTCATCCTATTCTCTTTTTGAAAAAGAGAAGAAATGTAAAATTGAAATGAAACTTGACAATTTGTTTAATCATTTTTGCATTATCCTGCATTGCTTGTGAAAAAAAATCCTTGTTTTTAGTTGCAATAAAATATATTTTTAATTGCTCTTTGGACTTATTGACATTCTTACAAAATCTAAGCTTTTTTCTTTGCCTTAAATCTTATCGATATACAAATCAAAGAAAAAATATTAATATAATATTTATTTCTCCAATTGAAACATTTATGAATTTTATTCTAAATGCATATTAAATACAAGAGAAAGACAGCTTATTAATGTTTGCAAAGATGTCCTTTAATTTTCTTGAACCAATTGCTATAATCTTAAATGAAAATCATAAAAAAGAAAGTTCAGAAATTATTCTGAAAAGTATTAAAGTTAGTTATATATAAATTTATTGAATTTTTATTTCATAATTAGAATTATTAACTTAAACTTTATTATATTAACAGATTTCAGTTGCTGCATAATTTTGGTTTACTGAATGTTACTATTAAGTTTTTCTTGCCTTATTTTTAATTAGATGTTTCGTTATCCTAATAATTTTCACTAATTGTTTCTATTATATTCAAATTTTCATTTATCGTAATGTTTGTTTTATTTGGTGAAAATGTTCTTCTGGGTATGGGGGGAATCTCGTAGGCTTATTTTACCTGGATAAATTTGGTATACTTTCCATAGCTTTCTTAATTGTATAAAAAAGCAAATTAAATTTTAACCTGAAAATACATGTAAAATGTTGGCAGAAATTATCAAAAAAATAGACTACTTAATAATTTTTTTGAAAATCTCTAAAATTTATGCAATTGCTGTAAATGAACTTGCATATGTATAAGCTTAAATTCATTTTAACTACAAAGATTTCTTTCTGATCTGTGTTTTGTAATTGTTATCACTATCTTCACTGTTTGCAAACTGGTTCCAATTGCTGTTGTCATCAAAAAAGACTGCTTAGATCATGCTGGTAAAAGCAATAGACTTTCAAAAACATTATACTCATTCTGCATATCTTTCTTTTCTCCTTATGTTGTCCATAATTAAACATGGCAATTCTTATATAATTCTTCACAATGTACCAGTGTCGGTTTAAACTCATTGCAAGCCCTGAGTGCAAAACATGTACTGCCCCCATGGCACTGGATGATCGAAACTTATAACCAGAAAATCTGTTCAGAGTCCAGCTTATCCTGGCCTTTGAGTGCCTAATGGATAAACCAGCACTGCAATGCACAGAATTGAACTTCCGGAGCCCATTGCAATTTATAAATATAGATTGTTTTTTTCACTTATGACATCTGTGGTGATCTCTCTTGCTACAGGTTGCAAAGAACACAAGCAAAAAATGATTGTAGGAATTCTTTTTCATCCCAGTCATTTGGTCATCATGGATGATTTGCCTCTGTTCATAGCCAAAATGACCATCCAAAAGCAGTTCTAAATCATTATATTTAAATAAGATTGTGAAATCATCTCCAAATTCTTGTACCTCTAATGATTTCATTTTAAAGTATCATTGTTTGAATGGATGTATGCTGTTTATACGTATCCTGTTCAAATCTTCTGTAAGGAATTTTAAGTTGATCTTATGTTATTGAAAATTGATGCATAAATTGAACAGTCAAAATAAATCATTTTACTTTAAAAATTAGTTTTCTAATTTGCTTCTTGAATAATCCCTGTGTATATATGTTTGTCAAAGGAATTTTAAATGAAATACAAACCATACAAATTTGTGCAAATTCTTTTTAAATGATTTTGGAGACCTTGTTAAATACTTAATAGACAAATGATGTTGATAAACTTGTCCAGTTTTTTCAAAACATATTTGATTTCTACCTTATTTTAAACATAAATGTAACAAAGTATTTGTCAAAACAAATCTTGTGTATAAATTCTTAGAGTGTATAATAGACTAAAGAATTTTTGTATTTTTACGAGTTCTAAATAATGGTTAATTGGGGGAAAATATTTATAGTCCTTATCATATTTAATTTTAAAACTTTTTTTTATTTTTAACATTTTATAATTAAGCATAAAGTTGAGGGGAGTGATCTATACTTTGTTATTGAACCAAAAATGTATTGTTAAAATGAGGACAAAATAATTTTTTTAAATTCTTGTAATCATCATAAAATGTATGGAGTATTCATTTATTATTTATGAAAAAGATAGTTTAAATATTTTAATGCCTGGGTAAAGTACTGAAATGGAAGAAAATTTGCATTGATTCAAAGATGTATTCTCTCAATTTTTTATTCAGGTAGTCGTTCGGATGTGAGTGATGCTTTAGAGATCATTCGTAGGAAATATCCTCCAGCTCGTTATCCTACTGTGACTTTGGTAAAGACTAATGCTGTTGCCCCTACGAATGTACTTCCAGACTCATTACAGGTATACTTTAAATTTGTCGTTATTATATTTGCAAAAGCCTTAGACAGTTGAAAATTTCCTAAATTTTAAGATGGTTCTCTCCACTTTTAGATTATGTCTGAAGCAAAGCTATTTAATGTAATACATACACATTTTTTTTATTACATATAAGGAACTTTAAAAAATTTAAATCATTTAGAGTTTAATTTTAGCATTTTGAAAGTTTTTTCACCTTTAGCAGTATGTAAAATTTGAAAAATAGACTCCGAAATTGGGGCTTTTTCTTGTTATTTCATCTGTGATATGTTATCTATAATTTTATATACACAAAAAGAATACTTTTTGTTTATTATTAAAATAAAACCTTGAAAAAATTATATTCAGGGATTAGGGGATATTTGGTGCTTAAAATAATTTATAATTTAATTCAGAGCTAGCTAAAATGAATTATTACATATTTTATCACTCCATTGATTTGGTCATTTAAACTATGAATTAGAAAAGAATGTTGATCTGTGTGTGTGTTACATAAAGATTTACTGTATTTATTGGATTCTAAGCTGCATTTTTTTCCTAATGTAAATGCTATTGAAAATCAGGTGCTGCTCAGAATTGAAGGTGAAAAAATTTGTTGGATGGGGAAAATGGAACATGAAACTGACATTAGAGCTATTATATATTCATATATGTATTTAACAGTTTTTAATTCTGGTAAAATAATTATTCCAAGATAAATAATAAAAATGAGCTGACCGCATGAAATTTATAAAAGAATCATTGCTGCAAATAGATGTTTTTATGCCTTGATGAGTTATTTAAAATCCAGTTTTCTCAAATTAAGAACTAAGTTGCTTCTTTACAGAAGTCTTAAAAGATATGTCCTGACTTATGCATCAGAGACTTGGCTGTTGACTTTGTGACTTTGGGAATTTTCGAGAGAAAGATTTTACGTTGCATTCTTGGTGGGATCCAAGTGAATGGATCATGGAGTTGATCTAACTTAGAACTCTACACAATTTACAACCTGATATTGTAAAATTTGTCAAATTACAGAGACTTAAATGGGCTAGTCATCTGGCTAGAATGAAGGATCATTGCTGCAAGAAAATCTTTCTGGCAAAGCCCATGGGAAATAGACCTCGGGGCAGACTCCCATTAAGATGGATTGACTGTGTCAAAAAAGACCTAAATATTTTATAGGTCAAAAATTGGAAAACAGTTGCTAAAAGTAGAGATGCATGGAGAAGGCCAGGGCCATCCATGGCTGTCAAGCCATTGAAGAAAATAATTATTCATTTTTAATTCATTTCATTTTAATTTTTTAAGTATCTGATTATTGATAAACCATTTCACACTATTTTTTATTTATTCACAAAAACTGATTGAGAATTTGGGGTATGGCTTAGAATCAAATATGGTACATATCAAGGATTTTCATTCAACTTTAAAAAAATGAAAACTTGAAACCCAAGATTAATGTATAGTAATTTTTAAGAAAGTTTGTATTTTAAAACTTCATATTTTTGTTTGAAAGAGAACATCTTCAGTTTTGGATATGTGTTTAATATATGTTATGTTTCTATCTTGTTGAAATTTTTCTTATGATTAATTTTTAATGTCCTCTAAAAAAAATTTGTTATTAAAACCTATACTAAACTTGGCTCCTAACTCATCCATGCGCATTGTTTCGTTGAGCAGAACATTTTTTTCTTTCCCTTTAGCAACTTTCTGAAAATTCATTTTATGCTTTACTTATGTTTATATTTCCTATGCATTATATTACCAACTAATTTGTTTTCAATGATTGTTACCATGATGTGTAACAAAGGCAAAATAGTATATCTTCAAACATATAGAGATTGTTAGAAAAAGGAATTTGATTGTAGTAATACCTCCCAAAACGGTGGGCTGGGGAGTATGGCATATTACCCATCATTTTATAACTCCAAAGCTTGTCTCAAATAAGAAATAAACTAGTGGTTGCTCAAAATTGAATCAATTATTTAAGAATATATGGTCAAATGTAATCAAGGCTGAAGAATTATTTGTCTTCTCTCTTGGAACATAATTTTCAATTTGAACACAGCTGATCATGCCAGCCCTCTTTTGTTTGGAAAATGTTTCCAAAGTATGACATTACCAAGCACAGTACAATATGCAAGAATTTAAACATCTGCTGTGATTGGTGAACTAGCTTCTAGTCAGAAAGAGCATATGATTAAATGCATAAAACAAGGTCTTTCAACAGCAGTATCTGATGACATTAATTAAACATACTACAGATTATATTCTATTGTATTAACTTTGATCTGCAAAATGTCAATTAGCAGGTGCTATTTTGCCATTCCAAATTTGTTTATGGGTCCCATTGGATGAATTTTTTAAAAATGAGCACCTTAAACATTTATGGCAGATAAATCTTGAGTAATACAGGGTGTTACATATTTTAAAAAAGAACATGATATGTGTCGGCACTAAAAGTGGTTGATAGCAGTGTCTCTAAAATGAATAGACGTGACTTAAGAAAACACAACACAGTGGACTGCTAAAAGCTTTGTTTCACACACACTATGTATACAAACAGTTACACTCCCAAACAGGGTGTGGCCGGAGCCGCGTCACAAGCGTTTTCACCTGTTGGGTGTTGAGATGTTTCCATCCTTCACTTAACAATACAAATGAGTTGCTTATGTCATATAAGAAATTGACTAAATTCATGTGACATCATAGTCACGATAAATGTAATTATCTATTTTCAGCAAATCAGTTCATGCACTTCGTTGTTGCCAAATTAAGATTTTTACAGAAACTTTTTTTAAAAAAAATTAATATTTGTCACATTATTTAAAAGTACATGTATAAAACAAGACTTTTTTTCTTTAATTTTAAAATCTTTTTGCAGAAATTTCTTTTTATAACTCTTGAGCATCTTTACCTAATTATGCAATTTGAAATTTTACCTAAGTTTTTTACAAATAGAATAAAAAGTACGAGCTAGTTTATTGTCCGTTTTGAATTCAATGTGAAACACGTGTTTATATTATCATGTGACCGTCATGAATTTAGTCCATTTAGCATCAGAAAAAGGTGCCCTTTCTTTTTAACTTTTAAAGATAAAATATTTGTGGATATATTCTATCTGCCCAGAGCTTTCAAAGTTAACTCTATGAGTTCTCTAAAACTTAAAAGCATTCATATGCTCAATAGTTATCGCTTGACATCTACTTCTAACTTGATTGTTAACTATTCTTCCTCAACATATATTCTAAAAGTTGAGTTATGATTTAACTATTTTTTTATAAAAACATTTAAATCATTATTTTCTTGTATTTTACTATATATGCACCTTTAAATTTGTTGTAGAAGTTGGCAGGTATGTCACTGGACACTTCACAAGTTCAAGCATGTTGTGTAGTCAAACAAATTCTAATTCCTCTTGCATCTTATTGATGACAGAATCAGAATTTGTTAATTTTCAGATGAACAGCAGCTGGGCCAATTAAAACCTTACACTGTTGGTGGCT
This sequence comes from Trichonephila clavata, assembly GCA_019973975.1. Classification (NCBI taxonomy): domain Eukaryota; kingdom Metazoa; phylum Arthropoda; class Arachnida; order Araneae; family Nephilidae; genus Trichonephila; species Trichonephila clavata. The sequence continues at coordinate 93,394 of BMAO01024874.1, forward strand.
CAATTATGCTGTGGGGGATGTTCTCCTGATTTCTAGGCGCTATGGTGAATAACATGAAACTTTGGGTTACATTAATGCTATTGTAGATTGTGTATTAAAGGCATCAGTTTTCCTAAACTGTGATGGAATCTTCCAACAAGACAACACTCTTTGGTTATAGAAACATAATTCTAGAGCTCAACATCTTATCTTTGTCTAATTTCCCAAGTTGGATTTATATAACAATAGATGTGGGATGTCATAGGGAAAGCATTCAGAATTCCTGAACAATCACTGTACAATTTACCTGATCTAGTGAATTTATGCTATACTTTTGGACATATATCTGCGGCATACATGGACTTCTATTGTCTATGCTTGCACATATTGAGACTGTTATGCAATCTAGGCCGCAGTAGCTTAGTGGTCAAGGTAACGAACTTGTGGCCGGTGTGTCAGGAGTTCGAGCCTAGTACCATTGAAGACCCGCCATGTAGGGGAGCGATGCACATTAAATCTGTCGAGAGCTCAAACATCCTCTTGGTGTGGTAACTAGGAGAGGGGTACCAGCTCAGGTGTCGTCCTCCTCACTTGACCATGGTTGAAAATTTCAAGGTCTGTTGCCAAAAACCCTCAAGTAGCTGAACAGTGCTACATAAACATTTACTTGCTCACTGTTATGCAAGCTAAAGAGACATAATGTTTTACGTCAATAGTCATGCTTCAACTCTTTAATTTATATATCTTATAGCAGAAAGTGTGATATATGTCTTTATTGACAGTGAATGGGTTTTTTGTTTTGTAAAAAAACCTTGCATGTGGCCATAATTTAAAATTTATCTTAAGTGTTTTTGTTCAGTATTTGTTATAATATGCACATTTCAAATCTTTTTTTGTTGTACATATCTTGGGCAAAAAAAATCAGTTAATGGGATACCCTTTATGTGTGTGTGTTCACACATGTATTCATTTAGAATTTGTTTCTGAATTTTGTCTTTGACAAAAGGTACATCATTTGATGTGAACATAACAATCCAGATATTTTTGTTATGTAACAGCATTTATTTTCAGTTAATTGTTACAAGTCTAAGCGAATTTGATAAATAATTGGTGATAGTACATTCAAACTACTTTCAGCATTTTTAATTCCTTAACTGTTGATTAAAAGTTACAAGATTCACTACCCAATGCCAGTTTTTCACATTGTTTTTGATATGCAGTGTATTAGGGGAGGAGAGAGGCATAAATAAGCAAATTTTCTCTGATATAAATTCTTCGCAAACACTCAAGATCTTTTTATTGCATTTCAAAGCCTTTGAAATGGCTTTACTGATTGCAGCGCAAAGAAAAGGATCTTCTATTTCAGAAAAACATATATATACACCCATGGCAGTTATAGAGTTAATTTAAAAATTTCTGAATTTTATCGAGTATTAATGTGTAATGAGTATTTCTTATTCTCAAGAGCTATTAAAAGGAATGCGTATGATAATAAGTTGTAAAAAGCTATTTTAGTTTCAAAGTTATTTTTAAATTGTATGCAGTTTGAAATTGCTTTAAATCAGTTGTGCTTATTGACCTAATGTTTTCATTGTTGAAAATTTTTTATAAGAATATTGTTAGGAATTATTAGCTAAGCAATTTTTCAATATCGGGTCAATTTTTAAACATTTATTTAAAACAATGAAGTGTGTTAATTTTGGAGGAAGAATTAAACTAGTTTTTATTTTGTTATTGAAGGATAGTTATTTTGGCTATTATAAATTATGCTATTACTCGATGTACAAGATTTTGATCTCTACTAAGATATAATTTTCTTTAAAAAATTGTCCTCTAAAAGTAAAGGAAAATTGTTTAAACTTTAATAAATGTAAATTAACAGTTTATATTTTTATGTTTTTATTTTGAAGGATCATAAACATGGGTGCTAGATTAAAAAGGGTTGCTGCTCAATTTAAAACTGAAAAGATTACTTATTTAAAATGCTGAAATAAAATTATTGGTATGCGCTTTGAGCTGAAAAAGGCTGATTTATTAGTAAAAATTAACTGCTCTCCCATTTCAATTTTTAAAGATGAAACAATAGAATAACCAACAGTGCTAGTTTATTTATATTATCATTTTCACCAAAAAGTTAAATCCCAGTTTATATTAATAATGATGGATACCCTCTTTTATATGATTTTAAAAAGTTAAATATATATTTTTGCTTTAATATTATATTTCAACAAACCCATTCAGATTTTGTGCCATAGTTTTCTTTCATTGATATTTTATTAAAATTATCCCTCATGGATGTTGTTACTAGAAGTTTAAGATAACAGCTTGAATTTTTTTTCACTTGAATGCGGTTCAAAATCATAAGGTCTGTCAACAATAGTCTTCATGCTACTATAGAACAACATTAATTCAAACTGGCATATTAAATAGTCCTTAAAATTGTTTTTTAGATATGGCTTGTAAATAATCCTGAATGTATATTTTCTCAGTGTTCAACTTTTTGTTTGGTAATTAAAATATAAATTTAAGAACATATTACTAACAATATTTTACATTTAAGAAATTTAAAACAACTTTTTCAATCCCATCTACATATTTTCATTTTTAAATGAGTGGCAACCCTGGTAGAATTTTTTCCTTCCCTCTTATTTGATTTCTATCACAGTCTTTCTTTCTTTCCATTCTAGTGGTCCCGTTTATATTTCTCTTACTTGTTGCCATCTCAACGCTCTTATATTTTCAATAACTGTGTTGTAAATTTTGCTGAATTATTGTCCATCTGTGTTTCGCAGGTGGGTGGCTGATCCTTTTCATTATTAGTAGTGATGTAGAATGAGTAGAGTTAGTAGATATCATTTTATTATTTAAACCTCCCTTTTCCTGCTCTTAAATAAAGTGCTTGCATTTGAATCTTGGAGAATGCAAATTATATGAGTTTTTTCTTTATTTTTAAACTCTTGCTTCTTAATTACTTTTTTCAATGGAACATATTTTGAAAAGATTTGTCTGTTATGATCGTTATTTCAGGGTTGCCACTTGAAGTATATATTGTATTTTTTCTTTATTGTGAATTTGCAGCATTAACAGATTATGCTTATTATGTATCAAGTGTGATTTTTTTTAAACCAAGGTTGGGATTTGAATAATAAAAAAGTATGTGTATAAATATTAATTTAAGAAATAGAATTGTGGCTTGTTATTTGAATTTTATTACTGTTCTATCATTAGCTGAGCTGAATAAAATTGTTAGTTTCGCATTTTTTTATAAAGTGCTTGTAATACATATATATAATATTTTGGTCATTTTTACCCCCGTATTTGAAATGATTGCTGATTTTTATGAGGAGACAAATTCTCCATTAACATTCATAAATTGCTAATTTATATTTTAAATTTTATGAGTTGATTACTTTATTAATGTTTAACATTCATGATATGCAATGCTCTGAATTTGATTTTGTATTCATTCTCAGTCATAGTGCATACAAATCAAGTTTTTTCAGTTTTAGACATTTTTTTTTCTCTTAACTTTTTATCTCAATGCTTTTTTTAATTGTTTTTATTTCATTTTTTGGAAAACTTCTATGTTTCTTTCTGTGTATATTTCATACTTCTTCGATGTATATTGCAAGAAATCGTACACAAATATATCTGCGGTTCAGTCTTTAAATAGGTTAAAAATGTATAAGGGCATATAAGATAATGTGGTCTCTTGTAGCTTCATATTCCTGAAGGTGCCTCCTGTGACGTCATTCTGTCCAGCCTTGTGTCTGCTGGTCACTTTTTTCTCCAGCAGCCAACTCATCCCACTTATCCTTCCCTCAGTACATTGGATCAGTGTATGATCAACTGTTACTCTCAACTGGATACACCCCTGCTACCACATCCTGTGGAACGTGAGTATTTATTTCTTTTTACTAATGTTGTGATTCTAGAACAAAGAAACAACCGCAATAATTCAGATTTGATTCTGTTTGTAAAGAAGTTTAAAACAGAATTGTTTTTTACTTTAATAATTATCAGTCTAGTGATCTGAAAATAGATGTGCACTATCCTTGACAGCAGGCTCTGATCTTTTGGGTGTTATTGGAAATCTGAGTAACAAATAAATAATTTAAAGTGCAGTATATTTTATTTTTCTTTGCATAGTAGGATGTTGGGAACCCTTGGGGTGAAAAGGAAGACTTGTCATAGCTGAGAGTTCTTTTTATTTAAATGAACCCATTATTCTATTAACTTTAAATTCCATAAGAGATTAATTAATTTGCTACCAGCTTGATAACCAATAAAAAAAACTTCACCAAGGACATAACAAGCATGGGTCCAAGACCTCAACCTCGAGATCTTGTCTTGTTCTCAACTCTACCTTAGTAAGATTGTGATCTGAATAATTTTAATCATCAAATGTTATTCTGGAATATATTTTTGGAAATACTGGAAATTTTGAACTACATGGCAATTGTTAAGACAACATCATTATATAATGTCTAGACCTGCCGCCTTACACCATCTTTACTCATTTAATTTAAAAGTGGTTTTAATTTTTTCATTTTAGTTCTTCCATCCAATTTTTCAACCTTCCATCCAATTTATGGCAAGTGTATTCTTAATGTTCACTCAATTACAAGGTAGGGGATGAAGACTTCATTTGAGGTCATGTGCCCCAATGACCACTCTACTCAATTTAAAAGTGGCAGTTGTATGTGCGGTCGAGTCAGCTTGTGCCTAGGTTTGTGAAATTGTGAATCATGCCCATTTATCTGTTATGGGATTACCTTTTGTACAAGCATTCAACAACTTGTGTTACATACTTAAAAGGGTCATAGTTGGGGCCCTACTTTTGCAAAAGGTCCCAGGGCCGCAAGAAGTCTTACAACATCACTGTTTCGCATATTCATTACATATATATAGAAGGATTTTTTCACACACACAATGCTGTTATTTCCTTATTCTCCCCTAGAACATCGCAAAACTGGGCACATATGCTCGTCCCTTTACTTCTTTTGAAACAATGCTGATTTTCCAAATTCGCAAAAACACCCATTTACCTGTTAAATTACAATCTGTAAAATCTTTCCTGATATCAAATATTGCACAGTTTAACATGAAAAGATTCAATTAAAGGCTAAGATTTTATTTAGAAATCGTAATAAAAATTTTAATGCAGATCCATACAATGAATCATATTACTTCAAAAATTTTGGGGAATTTTGTTTGTTTTTCAAATGAGATGTAAGCATATTCTTGGCAAAAATGTTCAAATTAGTTTTCAGTGAACTTTTTTCACCAATGCAGCTGCTACTGATAAATGATGACAGCATCTATTTACTCAAGGAAATCGAAAACATGATTCAGTGTATTCTTCGTAAGACTTCAAATGTTTTTTTTTTGTAACAGCAATTTAAGACAAAATTTGAAAAAAAAAATTATTTTAAATAAATCGGCTGTTTTGGAGGGTGGGAAAGTAAATAGTATAAAAGACCCACTTTTGATTAGAGACCTAAGGGGTTCACCTATTAATAATCTAAACAATTCATGTATCTACGCACATCCAATGGTAAAACAAAGACTATTGTATATCCTCAAACTGTTGCTTGAAATTTTTATAAAATTAATATTTGATTTTTAACTTTGTGCCCTTACCAAATTTTATAAAAAACATCCATTTTTGAATTTCTTTTAAATATTTTCTCTTATCTTTATTTTATCACTTTTTTTTCTGATGACTGGGAAATACTCCGTTATTCAGCTATATTTATAGTATTGACTTTGTTATTTTATTTACTAAATCATTCTCCCCTTGGAACACAATTGCAGTTCACTTAAAATTATTCTTAATATTAAAAAATAAACCTCATTTAAAAAAATTCTTTTTTCTTGTATCTAGATTGTTATATTTTTCAATTACCTTTGAAATGAATGGATATACCTGCTAGAAACTAGTAAAAAAAAGCATTGTATTTTTGCAATAAAGAAAGAAAACCGGATAACTAAATATTGAATAAGTATCCACTGGAAATTTGCGACCAGTTTGAAATAGGAAACACAATTATTAGTTATAAACTGTAGAATAAAATAAGTGAAATAAAATGTTGTAAGTTTTAAATCTATAATCTTTAATTCTCTCCATTTATCATCTGTTACTGATCTGTAGTTCTCAGCTTTGATTTCAGAAGAGTTCTTGTATTCTTTCCCATCAATGAGCCATCAAAAAATTGGGTTGTCCAGACTGTTTTTCATCTAGCTCATCAGGACAAGTAATATTGCTCCATGATTGTAATTGACTTAACATATGTTGTGATTAATAATTTTCTTTCTATTAATCTGTATCTCATTTGGCAATACTTCTGTTACTGTCAAAATACCTTAATATTGTCCTCTAGCTTTGGCATGCACTGCCAAACTACAATTTCTCCTGATTCATAGATGGTACTTCAGCAATCTTTTCAATCAAATCTTTCCTTTTGTTCAGTTTATTGTTGGAGTAATACTTGAGCTTGGATTGAACACACTTCTTTAAATTTCAACATTATGTAAAATTCTGTCATTGACATTTAGAAAGTAAATATGCTGTTTCAAAACATGTTTTGTTTGTAATTTTATTTACTCTAAAAAACTCCCCCCCCCCCCCATTGTCTTGCAGCTTATTTTGCTATTTAAGTCTCAAGTTCCTTACTGTTAAATTTTCACTGAGCAATCTGGATTTCAATATCCTTGGTTCAATTATTTGATTTTAAAGTCTAAACTACAGTCAAAGTGTAATTTTTTCAGTTTTTTCTTTAGAGTATGTATCTCATTTCTTGATTCAATAAATTTTACTTCCATTTCTTTATCAAATTCTAAAAAGTTTACTATTCTTCTATATTTATGTTAGAAAAGTTTTGTATTTTGTTTCTGCAAGATGCTCCTTTGTATAATTTTTCCTCATTCTTTCCATTTTTTTTTTCTTTCTCTTTAAGTGATTATTCAGATTCTAGTAGTTTTTTGAACTCCTGCAAATCCCACAGCTTTAACTTTGTATGATTCACTTACAGTTTCCTTATTTCTCCCAATTAAAGATTATTTTCATTTAAAGAATTCTTAAAAATTCATACATTCCAAATTTGCTGTAATAAACTCTTGAGTTATAGTAACATTTTTGCTGGTTCTAATTGAACTTCTATTTAACTTAGGTTAACTTTAACTTCTAAATGCTTTTATTGAACTTCAGAGAAAATTGGTCTGCTTTTGGCAAACCGAAATTTTTCTCCCAAAGATTTTTTCCTCCAGTTTTGCAAGGGTAATTTTACTCATAAATTAGGATTTCTGAAAACAGCATTTCTAAATATCCAATCCTACACTTTAACCCTCCCTGCCATTTCTAGAAATTCTTTTGTTCCACTATCTGGTAAACAGTATTCATCTTTTTCCATACTCCCAGCTTCCCTGCTATTTCTAGAAATCGGATCTTCCACTACATGGACTACACTCTTTAAATCACTCCTTAAAAAATCAAAAGTAGGAATAGACTAGAAACATTATGCATCTGATGCATCTCTCCTTTGATATGAGCATTTCTAACTGAACAGACATTTTATCATTTTTTTTTTTTAACGAAACATTTTCAATTGAGTTTTAAATAAGAAAAATATGTATTGAAATTGGAATCAATCAAGAAATGATATACAAGGAATCTTTATCAAGATCTACTGTACAGAATCAATTTTTCTGTGTTTGGAATCATGCTGGAAAATAAAACATAACTTTGCTAAATGCTAGCAAGAAAAAGATTTTGTATGCTTTAATGGTTGGGCTTAAAAGTTTATAAATATTCCATGCCCTAAGATTGTGAAGGAAGCATTTTTTATGCATCAGATGTGGAAAACTTGAAGACTCAAATGTAGCTTCATGTAATTCTAGGAAAAGATATTTTTAATGATGAAAAAAATTGGGAGATGATATTGTTTTGTGAAATAGTTCTGAAATGACATTAAAATTAAAGTTTTTTATCCTACGCCGTCTTTGGCATCTCTGCCATTAGTTGACGAGCAGTCCAATAAAATGGTGACGAAGCATATTAGTAAGTGAATGAGAAAAGTGAATTAAAATTAAAGTGAGAAAAATGTTGTAGTGAGAAGCTGCCGGGAATTATAGTAACATTAATCATTAGTGCAAATAAATTTATTTTAAAAAAGTGAGAAACATCCTTTTATAGTTAATCTTTTAGTCACCAAGTCTGAAAATCGAAAATTGATGATCCTGATCAGAAAAATGAAGCAAAATTATTAAATTATTTATCTTGTCATCGGTCCTGGACACGTGAGCAAAATTTTGAATTAATCTAACCTTTTAAAGTGGGTAAAAATAGTCAAAGATTCCGTTACATACAAGTGAAGCTTATAAAAAGGTGTTAAAAAGGAATGAATCCTTTAAAAAAAAAGAAACGAGCCTTACAGTAGTCGCATAAGATGTGTAACATCTGACATGTTATTGTGGTAAATTTGCAATAGCAACTTAAATCCTGAAAAAAATGAATTGAGTATGATTGGAAATAATTTTCTATGGAATAATTATATATTTAATGAAAATTTTATTCAATTAACACAAGGAGTAATGCAATTTTTCATCAAAAATAATTATTCTTGTTCAATTTGGGAAAGAGTGGTAATGATAATTTATGATAACTAAAATATGACACTTATACTTGTTTTCAAAGTATTTAAAAACTGTTGAAAAATAGCGTCAATAACAGTGCCACTGTTAATTGTCGAAACATTTCAATTTGTGTTCATTTCGAACTTGAGTTCATGATTCAAAAAAGCTACGAGTGGCTCAGCTTCTAGCAAACTGAAGTTAACTTTAAAATCACCACTCAAAATCATGGGAAGCGAGTGATAGTTTTTTTTTAAAGAGCAGAACCACCTTCGGTATATGGTAAAAGTTAAAAATGCAGGAAATCTTTAATTTTTTGAACCGTTTGATTCGGAGAAATGTATACGACCACCGAAATCACTGTTTGTCCATTTTCATATGTGCGGCAAAATAAGCATTTGCCACACATATGTCCCCAATATCTTGACTAACAATACCCAGTCCACTTGTTTGACGATAAGTAATATCCATATGTTGAGCCACAACATGTGAGCTGTTCTGTTTACGTTAGATCGCAACACCAGCTGCTCTGTGGCCCGTTCGTTTAAATTGTACGCAGCAATCAAAGTTGGGTATCGAAACACGTTCGCCATTGTCTAACCACGTCTCTGCCTAAAGGACTTAGCTTCTTCTCTGATCTTAAAGTGAGAAAACAAAAACAAAGATCCCACAGCCTAGACCGTGGGGGATGGGGACACACAGAGCCCCTCCCGAATGAAGGAGAAAAAAACAGAACTTCACTGAATAGCGCGCTTCCCCAACTTCCTGTTACGCATTTCCATCCCTTTTCACGAAATCATTCCCACAAATCTCCAGCCATCGAGAGGAAAGATGTTACACATCAAAAAGCTTACCCATGATAGAAAACCCTCAAAAGCTGAGAAGCTTTAAAAATGTTAAAAAGCTATTCTCAAATTACAAAGCTAATTGAAAAGCTTAAGTGGCTGTTAACTTGCTTGAAGAACCTTGCTAATGGGATGGCAAATTGATGGATAAGAACACAAAATCGTATTCCTTATGATAGACAACTCCACTGCTATCCTCTTTTAAAAAATATTCATTGCTTAAGCTTTCCACCTCCTACCCAATACAAAATTTGTGCTGCAATTGAATAGGGTGCCATTTGTTGTCTCTGATCTTGTTACAGAAAGTGGTCATTTCTTCCTTATTTTGGAAAGTGCTGAAGTAATTAGTGACTATAATATACCTCCTTTGTAAACAATCATTTTACTGGAGAAATCTTGTGAGGCGAGCCACAGCTGCTACAGTTTGCAATTGCTTTTGATGTTGGAGTATTTCAAATGATGCTTTAAATCAAGGAAAAGAAAGCATTGCCAAAAATGAAAATCTTGCCAATCAGAATGCGGAGTCTTGCTGCACCCACTGTATGCACCCAATCTGGCTTCATCAAACCATGCGTTCTTCAACAAATGAAGAGTGCCATGCAAGGTCAATAATTGCAATATGACTGGGAATTACTGGCTATTGTTTATAAATGGTGTACCAACTAATTTGCAAAATGGTTCACTACAGTCATCCAGAAACTCCCGATTAAACTGCAGAAACTTGTAGACTTGGATATGAAGTATGTGTCTAAATAACATAATCAAGTTTTGTGAAAACCTGGCTGCATTTCCACTCCAGTGACTGCATTTGTGTCTATCATTTCTATTTGAATAAAATTTAAATGTAAAATTTTGGGGGCTTTCCCCCTTCCACTTCCAATCTTTCAGTCATTTTTCCCATTGAAGATATTTTTAATTTTCTGTCTTGGTACAGCAGTGCTATCCAACCGTTTTATTGCCACAGACCGTTCAACCTTTAATAATTTTACTGCCACCTTCTAAGGGAGGGAAATGCTGATTGCTTAAATTTTAGATTTTGATTTAATAATTTTAATTTAATTGTATTTAAACATGCCTTCAAAATAAAATACAGTTACATAAAAATAAAATGGAAATAGTTTATTGTTCCTTGGGTGATCCGGTATCATTTGTTCCAAGGGTTGAGGACCACTGTTGTACAATACTTCAATAATTTGTACATGGAACATTTTTTCATAAAATGAAATATATAAGATGTCAATAATTACTTTTAGTAAGACTTTTGATCATTTAACAAAATATCAAACCATTTTGCTTAATTTTTTATTGCATAAATTCAATTATTTTAAAGTGTAATAATGCGTATTCAAAAGCATATTTTTTTTCTAGCCGGTGTTATCTGTGCTGCCCCTGTTCTCAGAGGATGGTATAGAGCTCAAGTGATTTATGTATATGAGAATGAGGTAGATTGTGAGCTTAAATTTGTTGATTATGGTGGATTCACTCAAGCTCCAACTTCATCGCTGCGTCAAATTAGGTAAATTCCGAAATTGGTTATAAAGTAACTTTATTAATACTTCTATATATTTTGCTTCGATATAACACTCAAGAAAAATTAGGAACAGTAACAGAATAAATGTTATTTATGCAATATTTTGATTTTATTTTAAAATTCATGACCGGTTATATATTTGAAGGAAAATACTCTTTATACAAGTTTACATCTTCTCTTTTAGGGTTTATTAGATTATTTTTTTATGTTGCTACCAACTTTATATTAAAAGATCTTTCTTGACTCTTCTTTAGGAGCGACTTCATGAGTCTTCCCTTTCAAGCATCCGAGTGTTATCTGGCAAATGTGAGGCCTATAGATCGTAAGTCTTCGTAGCTGTTTTACTCCAATTTCTTAAAAATTACATCTGTATGTGATTTTGTATATTACATCTTTTTCAATAATTTGAATTTAAAAAACATAATGAAAAACAAGGTTTACTTACTGATTACTACTAGATATTGTCACTGCAAATTTTAAAATACTAGAAAAAAAACCAAATGTAGATTTATATCTGAATTTGTAGTCTTGCATTCCATTTCAAAATTATTTTTCTTGTTTAGAAAGTTATTTATAAATATACTTTAAAGATTGGTTAATAAACTAAAATTTCAATTTTGTTAAGGTTATACTTTAAATTAAATTTATGAAGATATATTTTCTGATAAAGGTGGACCGCCTTTTTAAGTATCACAATTGAGGTTTGAAAATGGTGTTTTTTATTTTATTTAAATTATAGCTGTTGAAGGTTGGTCAGCAGAAGCAAGATCAACATTTGAAGAACTTGCACAAGGACAGATACTTCAAGCATTACTTGTGGAGTATGCAACTGATGGAATACCTTGTGTGCATTTGTATAGGGTGCAGGGAATAACTGTGAGTAATGATATTTCTTTTTATACATGAAATACATCTGAGAAATAATTAGTGATTCAATAGATTTATATTTGCTATCATTAGTATAGGTCAGAGTATTAACAATTTAATGAATGTTTTGAGATATAGCATTGAATTTATAACACAGGAAACAAATACAATGAAGGAAGTGTCTCGTTCTGGATACTTTGATTTGAAAAATTTTAGGTTTTAGTACCTAGAAGGGAATCGGGTTACCAAAAAAAGTAAATTTCAGCAAATACTTAATGAAATTGTGCAAAAATATCTAAAGCCATTCGCATTGTAAATAATTCTAAAAAGCTGTAAAGGAAAGAGAAAATTTTAATGGACATAAAATTTGTGTAGAAAGTAACAGTAAATGCTGAGAGCAATAAGAGGCAGTGCTGAGATAATATAAATCTACTTTTTTAATTTTCATACATCTGAATATTGAATTTTTTCAAAAAATTTAGAAGGCTTAATAATGGGGAAACCTGCACTTTTTGCCCCAAAATTTTTACTTAATACAAAATAAAAAGTTGGAAAATTGGATACAAGCTTTGATGTCATTCACGCCATGTGCATGTCATGAAAGTGAATCTCAAAATTTCTAGGTTCATTCTCTCTTGTAAGAAATCTTGATTCAAACTAAGCTGCAAAGTTGATGCCATGTAAAAAATTAATGTTTGAAGAATCCTGTTCTGATGTAAGGAGTTTGACTGTGATTTGAGATAGTGAAATCCATCATTAATACCAGTTTTATAATTTTTGTAAATTTCAGTAAATCTGTACATAAATTTAAGTATTCAGGCTCCATTTAATTTTTATGCCGTTTGGATCTTTCCCCACCATTGGGTTTTTTTAAAAACGTGTATTAAAGAGCAAGATGGGGGGGGGTTCTCCCCCTCCCCCAGAAACAAGGGTTTAGTATAGTTGGTGTTATTTTTCCCCTTATCAAAATAATAAATGTTAAATAATGATATAAAACAAATAATTAATCAAAATAATGAATACTAAAAAATATATATATGCATTTTAAAAAAGTTATATAATATACAGATTGTTAGTGTCACTTGACATCTCACTTGCCGTTAGCTTTCAAAAGCCTGAAACTGATGCCATGTCTCATAACTAAAAAAGATATACTAGTTTTCTTGAAATATTGTATTCAAATCTCTATCATTCAGTCTAGGGCTGACACCTATAAGTAAAAAAAAAAACTATTTTAGAATGTAATGCATGCATTTGTAAGGGTGCAGAATCCTGTGGGACGGTCTCAGTGCATCTGTAACACAGAGGGATTAGATTGAGATGAACACATTCATAACTGCCTAAGTGTTAATGTCATGCTCCTTAAATTAGTGTTCTTTTTTAATTATTATGATTCTTTTCTTTCCCAGAACATGTTCATCAACAAAGAATTGGTGGAAAGAGGTCTTGCTGTTTGGGTTAATAACAGTCATTGGGATCCTCACTGACCACTACCCTTCTCCTTAAACGCCTCACTTTTAAACTGGCCACTGAAGTGCTTCACAGGGAAGAGTGCATAGTTTGATGCTTCTATCGGAGTCCTAGGAGCTGGAAGGCTCTCTCCACTAGTGTAGTCTTCAACAGTCAAATAATGTAGGGCAAAGGTTTTTTTTTTTCTTTTCCGTTGTTGTATTTGCACTTATTTTCTTTTAATGTTGTGCTTAGTTTCATTGACCTTCAGGAAAATTATCCTGAAAATTATGTAAATAGATTTTGCTAATATGTTTTATAATTACTTTCAGTTAAATATGAGCATTTCTTCTTGCTCTTCCTACAATGTAGATACTTGACTTTTGGATTTTCCATTTATTATAAACAGGAAAATGTATTTTTTAAATGATGTAATTGCACATATTTTGAACCTGCAGCTTTTGTGCAGTTGCTTTAAGTACAAAAATCAACAATCTTTTATTCTGAAACTGTAGAAATTATTTAAAGATAAGTAAATAAATAGTGTGATCTAAGTAAATTATCTTGTGTAATATCCTAATTATTATTATTAGCTGGTTAGTTTTCCTTCCATTTTGAATACAAAAAAAAAATAATTTGATGTTTTCTATTTTTTCACTTTTTTTTCTTTTTAATTGGACTAGTGGAATTGCTAAAGTTATGTTTTCATATAATTAACTTATTGTTGAAAGATTCTTGAAATTTGTGCAATAATAATTTTTAAAACTTTGTTTCCAAACAAAACAAAAAACCTTTTTTTTTAATCAACTATTGACCAGCATTAAAAACAGGTAATGGGCTTGAATTCATCTTTACTTTAAATTTGCAAGCTGAAAGAAATTATTTTGAGTTATTTAATTTGCTGTGAAATTGCATTTATCCTCTTTCATAAGCTATATTTTGCAAATTGTCATTTCGGCATTTAGTAGATGCTATAAAAATATGCAAAAAAATCAAATTCGTTACATATTGAATTTTTGCCTTTGTTATTGTTAATTTTTAAGTACTTGTATGAATTTTTTTTTTAAAAAATCCTTAGATCTTTTTTTTTGTAAGTTTTTTTTTTATTTGATTAAAAAATTAAAACAGTTTAACAAAACATTATTTCAATTTATAATAAAATTGTATTATGTTTTGGATGTTTTTTTGCTGTTGTATCTCTTATTTTTATTGTTATAAACTGAATATTTTCCATGTTTGAAAACATTGCATTGTAAAATTTTGTATCTGTCTCAAATAACAATTTGGCATGTCTGATATTGTCATATAAATGCATTTCCAGCTACTTGAGTTAATTCTTTTTGTGGATTGACTTAAAATCTTTTTTTTTTATAAAAATAAAAATAGTTTTCAATTTATTGAATTCGTTTACAACTAATAGAATGACACTCTAGTTTTGTTTGAACTATATTATACATATTGTATATGAGAAGTATAGTGATGTATTGTTCGTGGCATTTATTTAGTTTTCTTGTGTGATTTTGATTAAATTTTAAAGATACATTTTTTTATGTATAAAAATAGAATTGTTTGCATTTATAGTTTAGTCATATTCTCTTGTTACAATTGTTGAATGAATTTGTATGAAATGGAAAAAAAAATACTTGAATATATATATAAAAAATTGTGATTGGTTCTACGTTTTAAACCCAGTGCTTGTTTTCAATTACTAAATTATAACTGTTACTAATGATGTATTTAGAAGTGTTGGGAAAAATATATACTGTTTCAAGTTTTGCATTTTATTTTGAGTTCAGGTATATTTGTTTTAACGTAATCTATATTGTGCTTGGTTTCATTTTATTCACTTATTCGCCATAAATGTGTTTAGTTCAAAAACTTTTGATATTTCAAATATTTGTTTATTCACCAAGGTGCATTTGTCATTCATGCATAACCATTTAATTGTAAATGTAATGTAGTTCATTTTTTTTTTTGATGGATTGTTTGTTTTTGTCTTGTTGGATTTACCTATTTCTTCATAATCACGAATTTCACTTTATGAAATACTTCAACGACCCTAGTCGTGTTTTTAGTGTTTAACAGTGTTCATGTAATAGTGAGATCTCATTTAACATGAAATTTTACTTTTTATTGAAGTTTGCTAGCTTCCTCATCAAGTTGAGTTTTTCTTGCATAACTTTTATATAATTTTTCTTGCTACTTTTTTAATAATACTATTCAAAGTTAATGTGTGAATTTTACCATCTTGGTTATCTTTAATCTTCATCCATGCAATCATCGTCAATAAATGTACATGCATACTTTGTGAAGTAGTTTAAGTGAATATTTTTTTACATACTGAAATAAATTGCAAATACTTATATTTATTTATCTATATTAGAGTTTTCCAGGTAAATTTGCCTGGTAACGAAATTTCTGCCTCGTATAAATATTGGAGCTTAGACATGTTACTTTAATTGCATTATGTTTATATTACCCAGCTTTATTTTGGAAATGTAAAATGACAATTGCTTTATCCCACATTTTTTTTTTTCATATACATTTTTAGAAAAATAGTTTAATTTTTTTATTAGATAATTTTTGTCTTATTTATCAAGGGTATCATTAATTTACTTGCGTCATTTGATATAAAGTTTCCTTTTTTTATGAAAGTTTTTTAAAAGTTTAAGTTTACCAAAAACTACTAAGGATTTAAACATTTTTTATAGTTTGTATTAAAAGCAATTCTCTTAGCAAAAATATTGTTATTGTACTAATGAAACTCTCACCCTCACATACCACTTCTACTCTGCACCCTCAGTCCTTTTTAAACCTAGGACCCTGTGTTACTGCAGAAAAGGAACTATAATTATTAAAAAAGGGAATAACATGGATTATTGTCAGCTTTTTAAAGATTTTTTACTGTTAGAATGAGTGTTTTGTTTACATAATCAATCTTAATTTCCAGCTTTTTGCACATAAAATGTGTATTTTTTTGTGTTGGAAAAGTTAATAAATTTTATTCATAACATTATTGTGATACTAATACTTTCAAAGGTTTACTATCATTAATCAAAAATTTCAGTCAATATGTCTCTAAGACTTGTATCTAAATTTTTTTTAGGAAAATATTATTTAAATCTTAAGTTTTTGGTTTGATTAATATTGGTATTGTTAAAATCTTTTTTAAAATTATCTGGTACTTGTGTTTGTATTCACAAATAAATATTGAAAAATCCTCAATAAGTCACATGGTATGAAACATTTAATTGTTTCAGAAATTATACTTAATGTGCAGACAAAATGTAATGCTTATTTTAATTTTTTGTCCTTTTCCAAATACTTGTAAACCATTTGATATTTCTTAACAATCTGCAAAAAACATTTGTGTAAAAAATTGCAGCTTTATTTTTATATTCCACTTGCTTAAAATAATATGGCAGTTATTTCTTTACCTCTGAATTGTTACTATCCTGTTATATTGATTATACTAAAACTGCTATAACTTTATACAGTTTGGGCAACTGTACAGTAATTTGTTTAATTTAAATTTAAAATGCTTTGCCTTAAAGTTGTAACAGTTAATTTTTATTTGTAATTTTCTTATTTATTTGTATTATTGCTATGTTTGTTTTAAATTTGTCCAGTTCATATGCATCTTAGATATTTATTTTGTAAAGGTCACTTATTTTTGGAAAAATTGGTATGTAGATAAGTTGATCTATACTGATTTTCTTTTCCCTTGTAACTTTTATTCTTAAATTAATTTATATAAAAGTTTATATCCACTGGGGGCTTTAATTATATAAAATGTCTTTTTTTATTATTCAATTTTTGAATAATACTGTATTTGATGTCATTTTTTTTTAATTAGTTTCATATGATTTGAAATGTTACATTTATTGACGAAATGTAAAAACACTTGTGATCTTTAAAATGTTTAAGTTTTTTGAAATACTGATTATTTATTTTGCCTTTATAAGTGATTATAAATAAAAAAAAAATTGAATTACAGTTTTTATTTATTTTGTATTTTAGAAACATTTTCTTTTTTAAAAAAAGGATTTATAAAAGGTTTTTCCCAGTATACAAATTTAGTTCACTTAATTTTGATTCACAATTTAAATACAACACCAGAAAATTTCTAATTCATGTTTGTTATACTGCTGTGTTGTTATCCTGTTACCTCAGAATGCTGTGTTCAAGTTTATTGCTAATACTTTTAAGCTGATGAATGCAAATATGTAATAAATATGTTTACTTTTAAAATTATTGTGTTTATAACTCTTTTGACTGCTGTAATCTTATTCCTGTATAAAAATGCATATTTTAAGACATTTAGGCAAAAACACAAAGTTTTTGAAAGTACTGAATTTTTTATTTTTAAAATTGTAAAATTATTCGGTTTTACTTTCATTCTTCTAGGATAATGTAAATGAGCGGGGCTATAAAATTCTTTCAATAGAACAAAATGAGTACTATCAAAATATATATTTTACAATAAAAGTGCAGAAAAATGAGTTATGATTATCAAGCTTGTTTTATGATTAAAAAGCAAAAAACTTGACATTGCTCACTTTAACAAATATATCTTAAAAACTATTATAAGTAATTGAAACTTAATAATGTGTTGTCAAGTTAAGTAAAAAATGGTTTCGTAAAACTGAGATTTTTAGGAAAATAATTGACAGTACTATGAAATAACATTACTAATTTTAAAAAGTTTACATCAGAAAATTATGTTATAGGAAAACTTGGAACAATATATCAAGATAACAGTGTAATATATAATGTGTTTGACAATTCCAGGAGAAGGACCATTATGAAAAAATGCAACTACAGAGTCTGACATCATGCAGCTTTTATTATTATTATTTCTAATGAGATGGCAATATAGAGACAAGTATTTTTACTCAGGATTAAAATGCAGTAATTATACGATATATATGTAGCACACAAAACTAAGATGTAGGCTGAAAATCTGTATAAAGTAAAATTGCATAAAAAGAAAAATGAAAAGGATAATAAATAAAAGTTTAAGATAATGTGTATATGTAAATAAAACAGTATCAGGTATGCAAACTATTTAAAAAGTCTCCCAACATCGCAAGAAAACATTTTGAGTGAGCGCTGAACAAATGCTCAGCATTCATCATCTCGCCATTGTAACAAAGGGAAATAGAGTTCTTGATTTAACATTGATTCCTTAAATTTGTCTCTTATGCAAATTTATGAAGCAAAACTATATTTTGCAGTATTTCTCGTGCTGTTTATCCTTGGATGGTTTTATTGAGATGTATTAAATAAAATTAATATCTTAAAGTTAGTAACTTCATAATAAAATACAGCTTTATTTTAAATGAAATCATTTCAGTGTATATAATTACCAATTTGTCAATTTGAAAAAGTGATTGTGATCAAAAAACACATTGAGGCAAAATAACAATTTTTGCCTTGGCCCTTATTTAATTGTAAAAATATATTTTGAAATCAAATTTCTTCATTCTTGCCTTCTAAGTTTCGAATTTATCAATAAATTCCTTGAAATTGATAGTTTCCATTGTGTCACTTTCACCAAATAACATAACTTAATCTGTCTCGTAAAAGATCTTGTATACGATATATATATTGATTTTAATTCTGAGAAACATTTCACTATATATATAAACTGAAGGTAACATGTATTATTAAAAATAACTTTAAGAGGCAAGTAATAGATTGAGTAGGTATTCTAAAAAAATACAATCAATGATGAAACATGTAATAAAGCTCAGTCTTACTTTTTAATGTTCCTTACATCTAGATCTTGGCATTTGTTAATAATTTTTTTTAATAATCTGTCGGAAGACGAGAAGTAGCGTAATAGATAATAAATTTAACTATAACGAACAAGATTAAAATAACAAGTATTAGGAAATAAAACGATGTTGATAAAGAATAAAAGGTGTATTATAAGAAGGTTGAATAAGTAAGTGAATATATATATTAACGTCGCCACTGTTCAGCAACACGAGGGCTTTAGTGGCGACAGAACTCGTAATTTTGAACCATGGTCAAGTGACGAGGACGACACCTGAACTTGGATCATTGTCACATACCAGTCTGAATTCACACATGAACTAGTTCTAACAGTCTTCGGAGATCCTTTGGAAAGTATCCATCCACTTTAAAACACATTTCTGATCAGGCGGAACACGACTTCGTGGAGGAATATCGAAGTGATTCCAAAAGGCACGTTGCACTGCAACCACAGACCGACCGTTCGAGAAATATGCCTCCACGGCGAAAGCGCCCTGCTGCCTCGATCACAGCATGATTGAGACGGGCAGAAACACAAATATCTCACTCCACCCCTCCCTACGAACATCACTGCATGCTTAAAAACGGAAGTTTCCGCCCCCCCCCCCTGTATTTTAGGAATTTGTGCGGTATCTTCAATGTTAACGGTGTTCATATTTTCCAGGATTTTGAATGGGCTAGGGCAGACTTTACCAGGGTACGGGCTACTTCTAATCTTTTTAAGGTGTGTTGCGGTCCACCCGATGGCGTAGTTGTAGTGAGCTAACAAGGCCTACAATACAGCCGAACCTCTGTTTTGCGAATTCCTCTTGTGGCCGGGGTAACCTAGTGGCCAAGGTAACGGACTCGTGGCTGGCGAGTCATGAGTTCGAGCCCAGTGCCGCTGAAGACTCGCCGTGTAGGGGAGCGATGCATGTTAAATCTGTCGAGAGCTCAAACGTCCTCCCGTTGGTGTGTTAGTTAGGAGAGGGGGTGCCAGATCGGGTGTCGTCCTCGTCACTTGACCATGGTTCAAAATTACGAGGTCCGTCGCCAAAACCCCTCGTGTAGCTCAACAGTGGACGCTAATATTCGATCTCACTCACTTTACGAATTTCTCTATATAGCGAACTTTTTTCCTGGAAAATTTTACGATTTTCTTCGAAAAATAACCTCCAAATAGAGAGAAACACATTTCCTATTTGGCAAACTTTTTTTCTTGTGGTTCGACTTTTTTTTCTCCGTATTTTAAAAATATTTCCAGACCTTCGTATGATGAAATGATTATTAGGTCTTAGTAAAGTCGGTCACCCTAATATATCTTGGCGGTCAATCGCGATCGACTTAATGCTTACCCCGTGGCTAGGGTGTAGCCGAGCTATCCAGATTGCCTTGTTATCGAGTTTTCGCGATTCTAATGTATTTATTTTCTGCTCACAACGATTAAAAAATGGATGAAATGCTTCATATAGCAAAACGATCCTTGTTCGTTGATTGTTCTGTTTACCACGCTGTTTCACAAAAGCAAAATATGTTTTCAAACATATAAAGAATATTATATAAAGGAATTTGGATTTATGATACTTTGATTAAATCGTAGAATGCGAGTTTTAGCAGAAAATGCCAAGGAACAAAATAAAATGCGTATGAGCAGTAAATCATTTTCATAAATTCAAAAGATGGTTGTGTGCTACAGAATAATCTAATTGCATTAAAACATTTGTGTGTGTGGTTTAAATAATTATTTTATACAGAGAGTTTCTGAATAATTAAAATATTCGTGAAATTACTCATTTCTAGATTCTAAAATATGCAAGAAATAATTTTTTGTTTGTATTGTATAGATGTTTTATATACACAAGTAAAATTCTTTCCTTGACATGTTGAATTAATTTTGTACCTAGTCATAATTTTGGAAGTGGGAATAATATAGGTGGCATATCTGAATAATTCAAATATAAATATAGGACTGTGCTACTGTAAAGGTATTTGGTAGATTTATAACTGATACAACGACAAACAAAATTTTTTAAGAAAATTTCGTATGAAGTTCCAGAGAGATGTATATAATACGATAGAAAACCATTTTATGAATAAATTAGAAAAATAGAGGGGGAGCAGCTGCCATTAATATAAAATTAAATTTTATTATTCTGAAGTTTAGAATAAAATGACTATTTTTATTTTATAGATAGTGTAATAAAGTAAAATTTATATAATGTAATAAAGCGTATAAATGCATTTATAATCTCAATTTTTCTTTCATTATTGAATTACTAATAAGAGCTAATGTCATACTAACGATCAAGAAAAATTAACATTGAATATCACTTTTCATATTTTGAATTGTTTTTGATGAGAAATATATTGTAGATTTAAAAAATTCCTACAATTCTCTATTTTACAATAACTATCGTTTGGAACGTAAATTATATATGATTATGATAAAAATACAATTGTTTTTTTAAAGTTGTCATGGAGAATATGAACGCACACACAAAATTTTGCTTCGATCTCGTGACGTAAATATAGGGTTACTTCAATCTGTTTTTGCTAGCGGAACCCGCCCCCTTGACAAAAGCAGAATTAGGGTTAGTGAAGTAATTAATGTCTTTATTCAAGCAGCAAAATATAGATGGTCGTTCACACTTTATGGAAACGATTTTGATAGTTAATTTTTATCAATAAATACCGTATTTTTCGTGACAATTTGCTTCTATCTGATATAGCCATGATTCTTGACAATAGCTCTAGTTCGAATTTTTCATGAAAGTAAACTTTTCTCACACAGTACTGTCATGCAAATTTTATTCCATTCCTCATGAACCGATTTCCATAGTCCGTTTAGCGTTCTTGGGTGCCGTTTTTCTAAGGCTCGGTTTAATAAACAGAAAGCATAAAAGTCCTTTGGCGAAGCATAGGGTGATTTTATATATGTTTCATCAAATGTGGGATACACTTTATTCCTGTTTCTGATTCTTTCTTTGCTAGACGTAGACATGTGTGACTAGACGCTTTGTCCATATGAAGCTCACCTTTATCAAAGTCCTTTCCATATAAGGGTGGAATTTCTTCTTCAAAAATTGGTTCTAAAATATTGTGCTGATAGTAGAGTGGATTAATTTTGGATTTACTTCAGGCTTTTTTTATTTTAAATGTGCCATTGTTAGAAAATCCTGTAATTATTATAAATCCTTTTTGGAACTTTGCTGTACACTGACGAAGTCATTTCGTACAGTCATTCCCGTCAATTGAGAAATAGAAAATTTATCTTCTTTCACTACAGTCTCTTAAATATATCCATACCTCATCGAGTATTACCACAAATTTCCATTTTTCAGCAGCTAGGTGTTTTTTACGTAATTTTCTACAATTTGCTTTTCTTTCAGCACTATGTTTTTAAAAAAAAGAGATAAACTTTAGGTTTAAACATCTGTTTTATCTTTAAATCCGCATGAATGATTTTAGTTCCGATTCCGGAAGACATTCCTGGTATCGGTGCAATGAGCCTTTGATTCGGTGGATTTTTCTTTTATGATCAAAGGTTTCACTTTCTTGCCTGCGTTTGAACATTCGTAGGATAAAGCTTTGTGGTCATGTTTTCATTTTTACTTTCAGCTCTAGTCGCTTTTTCTCTTTCAAATTTAATATATTATAAATAATTTTGACTGAAATGTAATAGCCCAAATTTTTACACCGCTTTTTAATTTGTTGATGTAAATACCTCTCCTTGGAAAGCGTAATTATGTAAGCTTCGAGCCAGATATCATTTTTAGGAGCCATTTTCTAAAATAAATCTTTTATTTTACATTTCAATTAAAAGAAAACCTTGGAAGACAATTATTCTGAAGTTGCCAAAGTTTTATCTCAAAATGAAAACGAGAAAATGAATTACAAAATGGTTTCCATAAAGTGTGAACGACCTTCTATATTTTTTTCGATAAAACAAAGCATTATAAAAGTGTATTTAGGCATATTTCATCGAGACTTTCTTTTGAAATTGTATATTATAGTTTTGTACGTAGAATTTATATATATGGCACCATTTGCAGGTAATGTGCTAAAGCTTGCTAAACATGGTGTCAAAAAATTCTGAAAATGAAAATATATGTGTATTTTTCACATTTCTAAAAATTTTTGGACTGTTTCTAATATATTTTCACATTTCAGGCTTGATTTTTACTAGTAACTTACGTTCTCAGTAGAAGTTTTATGTCTATAAATAATATAATTCCATTGTTCTGAAGTGTTAGTACGTTTTCAGTACACTTAGAAACCCCCCTTAATGCATCCCAAAAAGGGGGGGGTGTATTTTGTGACGTATGTTGTAGTGAATTATGCAGTTTATGTCGTATTGAGATATATGCATTTGTCATATTGGGGAATATGGCAATTCCATTTAATGAGAACTCCAACACGCGTCGATAACTCAAGTAGTAGTCGCTGAAAAATGCATCATTTCTTCGAGGACAATGTTCAGTCAAATGTAGTACGGACTGAAGTACTATTTTCATCTTTCCATGTATAATATAAAGTTCCTTTGACTACAGCTGGTCATGCTGACCGTTTTTTCGAAAAATATTTCCAAAGTTTGATATTGTAGAGCAGTATGGGATGTGCAAGGACTGAAACATCTGCTGTGATTAGAGAACTAGCTTCTAGTCAGAAAGAGTATATGATTAAATGCATGAAAAAAAGGTCCTTTTGTAACAGCATCAAATGTCAGTAACGATATAAAGTAGAAAGTATATACTGCTGTGGTCGCTTCGATCCTACAAAATAATTCAAAGTGCACTTTTTTGCAATTTATGGCCATGATAGCGTAGTGGTCATGGTTATGGTTCGAGCCTAGTGCCATTGAAGACCCGCCGTGTAGGGGGCTAATGCACGTTAAATCTACCGAGGTTCAATGTGCCTCTGTTGACGTGGTGTGGTAGCTTGAAGAGGGGAGTGCTAGCTCAGGTATCATCCTTATCGCTTGACTGTGGTTCAAAATTACGAGGTCTGTTACTAATAACTTGTGTTGCTATATAGTAATAAATACTTACGTTAATAAATACTTACTGACGCAATTACAAATTTGATTAAGAATTTCACTGATGGAAATATTTACCAACTCCTTAAGGATGAATTTTAAAAAATGTGGGTTATTAGGAAATTTCTCCTCGATAAAAGAAATATGCTTGCCAAATTTCAAGTCTGTAGTCTGGTAATTCAAAAACGTGTCCAGGAATTTTTATGTATAATACCCTGGAACCCCTCTCCATACGAGTGGATTTCCGCGAAACTCGTTCATAGTAGATCTCTACTCAACAAAATTTATCTTAGGAAAATGATATTTTACCTTTATGCGTTGTTCAGTTCCCCATTTCGATATATATACACTATGTGTGAAGAAAAATGCTACATCAAGTATAAGAAAAGAAATACAGCAACAACAAAAAAAGAGAGAAACGGTAACGAGCAATGAGTGATGTTTATTTTGAAATAATATTCCTAACACAGAAAGAATGAAAAATCAACATCTTCTCAACAGTTATAGACCGCCATGGACGGTGATACACGAAGCGAAACATCCAGGCTCATAGTCAATGAGTGTACGGAAGACGTCTTGAGGAAATACTTTTGATTCTTTACCTTTCTATATATATAGGAATTTTTTTAATTTAAACTAGTTAAGTATGATATATCTCTATACATACCTTTTTTTTAGTCAAAATTATTTTATATTGTGCGCGATGATTTTATTTGCGAGAACGAATTACTATATTTTATGTTTTTAAAAGGGTTTTTATTCTAAGAATATGAATAAGTGTATTCTTGCACATTTTACGGTGCATATAATTTTTGCGAACCTGAATATATGCTCATTATTTTCCGACATAAATCGGTAAGCTATATTTTGTTGTGAATGGTTACTTCGATGATTTACTAGGTATTACACTGTATGTTGACGAAATATGTGTGTGCGGGCTTCAAATATCAATGTGAGACTTATGTATTTAAAGTAATTGGAGAATGAATATGATTTAAATTGTAACTATTCCACAATGTGAATTTAAAATATCCTTCTGTGGCAGGCAACAAGCAGTGGCGAATAGGGCCAACGGGCGACCGGGCAGATGCCCGATGGGTCAAAGCAATTTCGAGCCGATCAAGAAACTCAAACAATCGAATCAAACATGATTCGTCGTGATAGCACTGTGGGTGAGAGCTGTTTTTTTTTATGATATACTTGCAATTATTTTTGATGATGATGACGATGATGACTTACACGTATAGTTACATTTCATATGGGCCTTAGGTCATCACATATTTTTTCCTGCCAAAGCCAATTTCTTTGGCCAATCTGTCCCTGGCAACAAGTAATCTTGCGAATATGACTGTATCATTACAAGGTTCACAGTTATACTATATTAATTCTAGGTATATATGGTATTATTATACAGATTTAGAAATTCATGATATTTTCTCATTTCGTTATTTTATACCATTTTAAGCATTTATAAAAATTATAAATGCCTTATTCTCTATCCTATATTGATTTGTCTTGTAACATGTCTATTGTAATCTAAGGTTTGTTCAAGTGCCAAATTCCTTAAATTTTGATTGTACCGATCTTCAAATGGATGTAGCTGGAACCTGCGCATCTCCATCTGCATAACTTTGAAAAGCGGTACATAAAATATAATTTTTCCAATAATAATTTAATATTTCCTTAGAGTCCTAATTAACCGATAATACTGTGGCACAATTAGCTGATGAGTTAGAGTACATTAATTTTCATTGTTTTTTAAAGGACAATTAAGAGGAGAGGCAGTTCTAGCTTTCGAGAAGACAATGATGTCTTTCTCCAAGAAAAATCATTATAGATAACCATTTTGTACAGATTTAAATTAATAAATATTAATTTTAAAAACATGATTACATCTTTTCTTATTTTATGTTTCAATAAATGTCTTAAGGAGCAAAATAGTTAGTAAAACCGTTTAAATTTTACATTTTATCTCGAATATCATGTACCTATGGGGGGGGAAGACAAAGAACTTGGAAAGGCCTCTAGTATTTGATCATTGATTTTTTCAAGCAAACTTCTACAATAATAGAATTAATTGATACGTAAAATGTAATTATTTTGCTGCATGGGGAAGATAACAAACAGTTTTAGATGTCTATAACAAATTAATAATACAATAAGAGTAAAAAATGGAATGTCAACTAATGTATCTTTTTTTAAAAAATAATATCCATTGAAACAAAGCAAAAAAATATGCTCCTTAAAAAAATTTTAATAAAAAAACACTTTTTTTTCAAAAAATTTAATTTTTGAAAATTATAATTCGAAACTTGCTGGTTAAATCTATAGAAAAAATTGAATCAAACGAAGTCTTCTTTTAACATTGATTTTACATTTTAATTTTACAGGGGGAGGGAGTTTTCCTCTAGAGAAAGTATTGAAGCTTTTAATTTTATTGATTTACACAACAATGATTGAAAAAATTATTTCAAAGAAATGTATTTCTCTTTGGACAAGCTATAGAGAAGGCCGTCTTGAATCATTATTAGAAAAACTTTTCTATTTGGACTAAAAATATTTCATCTTATTCGATGCAATTTTCTTATAATAATCGACTTGTTTGAAGAATGTATGTTTTCTAAAAACCTTATGTTTTTTTTTCTGTCAAATATTTCTAAGCCATACCCCATTTCTGTAATAACGAATGGTTATCCATTACAAACTTTATCGCCCGTGATCAAACCGAATTGTAATCATCACCATCTGTTGGGAAAAGTCAACTTTGAAAACAGACATTAGTCATATCCTTTATATTCTCGATACGTTCAATTGTTTCTTAAGAGCTTCTTAAAAATTGTAATGTCATAGCACGTCAGTTCTTCAAAAGCTATTAATTTTGAAAGTGGACATGTTCCGTACATAATTATGATAATATCCATCTCAATGTATTTTGTGCTTCCAAATACTGTTTCATGTCGTATAATTTGCTTTAATAATTAACTGTCCAATAATATAGAAAAGTTTTTAACCAGATTTTGGCACATCTCATATATTAGCTACCTTTTAGGTTAAAATTCTATATTAGTCGGTAACGGTTTAAATGACAAGGAAAGTCAAGGAGAAAGACGTTTCTGAGTAGGATTTAAGATTAAATATCTTTTTACGGAAAAATAAAGGGAAAAGAGAGGGAGAGATAACCAGGTATTTTAACAATTACGAAGAGGCTGTCTCTTGTTCATTTACGCTGTAATTTAAAATTCTCCAGGGATAGAATCTGTAACTCTTCTTCATCAGAACCTACAACCTATAGGGTGGGGATGGGCAAACAGCGACCCACAAAGTTATTTTTACGGCTTGTCAAGACAGTCAGAAAACCAAATAGACAGGAAATACTCTCTATATTTGAAACATATTTGCGAGCAAAATTTTTTTGCGCGAAAATCAACTAGACATTGTCGTAGCTAGTCCTAAATGAGCCCTGTATCAAAATTCATTGAGACCTTTCTTTGGGGTCCTTTAACATTTTATTAATTTTTCTTGCATATTTTGAGGCCCCTAAAGCTTGGGGACCCGCATCATTGATACGATGGTAGCTACGCCCCTGTAACTAGAGTAAATTTAGATGCAAGATGGCTGACATTAACTTGCAGGACATGATGAGAATTTCAACAAGCAATGTCACTCCTGATTTCTTAAAAAAATTGTAAAAAAGTGTGATGGAGTACATTTGTCCTATTAAACTGATTCTAAAATTTTATGTGCTTGCACCCATAGATATGAAATCAGCACAATAAATAAATTGAATAAAACGTCACTATTTTATTTAATTTATATTTATTAATTTTTATGGTACAGCTAATATTCTTTCTGAGATGCTAAGTTAACTAATGAATACAATCATTTTGAAAAATTACACCATCTGCTTCCACAATGTGGCTCTGGAACCAAAACACTTGCCCACTCCTGCCACACTGCGATAGTTATTAAGATTTGAATCCCAATTACTTTTGTTTCATTATTAAAAATTTCAACAAATAAATACCATAAAATAATATTGAACGTTGCGTAAAAAATCCTCATTAAGATATATTATAAATTTTCAATCTTCCGTTGCAAACCAGCCATTCGTTTTTTTTTTTTTATCAGAATGTTTCATGAATGAATTTACAATGTAAACAGTTATCTTTCTTAACTTCAACCATATTAATCCAGAAAAAAAAATTAAATAACAGTCACTAGATGGCAATAGTATCGCCACTACAGCTGTTTGTAGACATGCGTACTTGATCCGTAGGAGGGAAGGAAAGAAAATACTCATCTCGTTCAGTATGATGGATAACAAATTTAGTCAATCTGAGAACTTGTTTTTTGACAGGACTTAGAAGATCGGTAACAATTAATGCGATCTGTGATGCGTTTTTCTATATACGCACACCGAATTATTCCGGACCATTCGCGACTTTTAAAAATCAAATGATCAAGTAGTTGATTTTTGCAATATTGTATTCATGGAGAAGGTTGGATCTTATGAATATAAGAGTGATAATATTATAGGCCATGGAGCCTTTGCAATTGTATTTAAGGGAAGGCACCAACAGGTAAATTGGCATTGCTTTTATATTTCTGAAAATGTTTATATGAATAGTTACGATCATTGTTTATGTTTTCAGCAGTGAAAGCATGTAGTTTAAAGGATGTTTTTTAAAGATGATTGTTATTTAAATACATAGATATATATATATTTAGAAACAAACAACATTGTTTTATAAGGTTTTCTTTGCTGTCATTGTTAGTTTTTATTCAATTTACCGTGGAGAAATACTCGGTAGATTTCCCATACGAACTCAATTTATTGTACTATGCTTAGGGTTAATGTGTGACCTTACCATTATCCGACATAATTAACAAATTGTATGATACATAACTTACTTATCTAGATAAATTCACGTATTTATTTTCAAATTTTGAGTAGGAGCTATGTTTTATCCAGCAACTGTCAGAAGTTGGATTATTGATTTATAGATTCAGCTCGTATACGGAAAAAATAGCATATTTATGGGTTAAAGTATCTATTTTTGTTTGAGTTTTTTAAACTATTTAAACATTCAGATTACTGATTACTAATTTCTCAAGTAAATTTTAGATTCTATGTTAAAAATTTTCCTGAAAAGCTAAGACATAATTTATTATTATGTATTGAAAAATTGCTTGTTTATGTTTATGATTCAAAATTTTGTCAGAAAATATTTTCTCATCAATGGTACTGTAATTTAATATCAGTGAAATTAGTAAATTGTTAATGATATGAAATATTTAAATTAAGTTAAATGAATAATTTATTTATTACAAAAAGGATTTCTCTTATATGTTAATGTTTCTGCACTAAAATGGTACTGTTGCTTAGATAAACTATTATTTAATTTTCTAATACTAAAATTTTTGTTAATATTAATTTTAAAATTTTAGGTATAGAATCTTGTAGAAATTTTTTGCTGAAAAAGTTTAAAATATAATTCATATCTGAATAAGATAACTTTCGTCATGGTTTCTTTCTGTAGATAAGTGTTTATTTCCTAATTGAACAAACAAGCAATATGATATGAAATTCTCTTATTTATTAAAATTAACATTCAAATATTAATTGAGTGTGAAATTTCTCTGTAAAAATTTGTTTTTCAACTATCTAGTGCAGCTTTTGTCATCATAACCTCTTTTGTGGAAAATTAATATTTGTCATACCTCTCATTGTAGGGTTTCTCATTAATTTTATACATTTTGTCATTGGGTGTTATGTTTTCTTGTGTACCGTTTAAAGGCTTCCAGGTTTTCTGGAGGGCAAATCTAGATTTCAAATCATAGTATGCATGCCATAATTTGCAAAATTCTATGACTTAATGATTTTTTATGATCAATATTACAAAAATTCTACTATCAGTATAAAGGGACATATACAAATGTAAAAGGATGTTTTAAAGTTTTAAAAAATAATAAATGTTGTTTATAATAAATACAAGGTCATGAAAAGTAAATTTAATGAAAGTCAGTATTTTTTTAGACCATGATTACATTTATTATGTAAGTATTCACTGTAGTGAAATGCTGTTAAAAAATTATCTTTTAAATATTAATAATTTATTTTTTGCAACTTATAAAAAAAATTCCTGAGTTTAGAAAATATATCTTACTTAAACTATTGTAATAAATAAAATGTGCAAGTACTGACAAATAGTAATGCTCTACATAAACTTATTCAATAGTTTTAATTAATTAAATATGGGCTTATATTTGGGCTTAATTTTGTAAAAATTTGGAATTAAATAAGATTAAAAAAATATATATATTTCAAAAATTTAAATAAAGGTTTCACTGATTATGAATATATATTTTTTCACTTATCGAATAAACATTTGTAAGATATGAAATATTTAAATAAATTTAACGTTAATGGTTGAAAGAAGCAAGTAAAAAATATGCAGGTTAAACATGTTAAAGGTAAGGTCATCCTACAAAATATGCTTGCATTGTTTCCTATTATCTTTTTTAAAAAAGATATTAACCAAAATATATATAACTTTTTTAAAGTTTCTAAAAATAGTTTTAATTATGAATATGTAAAGATTGAATTTATTTATTCATTATACATTTCTCATTTTTTGAAAATTTCAGTTAGTATTATTTAAACTTTTGAAGTACATTGGATTAAATTTAGAAACATCAGAATATAACTGACTTATTGAGCATAGATTGTTCTTTTTATTTTAGGTCTTCTTAGGAAGTGAATTAAAAAAAGTGAATATACTAGAAATAATAATTTATTAGTTAGGACAAAGTGAAAATTCTGTACAATAAACATGTTTGGTGTTACTTTGAAAATTATATGTATGGACTGATTATAGACAATAATTAAATAAATATTTTAGTTGAGCTATTTTTTGGTAAATTGCATAATTTTGCAAATTGAAATTTTTTTTTTAATAAAATTTAATTGATTTTAACAAAAAAAAAGAACTAAAATTAATATAATGTGAATCGAGTAATGTAACTTGCAAATCATGCTTTAAAATTGTATGCTTTCACGTACACACACACATAGATATATAACATATATTCATTATTGATAAAAATTTCTGCTGTTTTGAAATGGAAGTATCAGTTATATATATTTCTAGTTAGGTTCATTTTTTAAAATCTTTCCTTGAAAATTTTCAATCTTAAATCTAGTTTATTATTCTTAAGGGACACCACTTAAATTTTGCATTGAATGAAGAATAATAAAAAAAGAGCATGTTAATATTGTTGTGAAATGTAATATTTATAGAAAGGATTCAATGAATGCTAACTATCATATCTGAAATTAAAATATTTATTATTTTCATGCTTATTTAAGATTTGGAACAGTTAGAAAATTCAAACTATATTTTTTCAAATGAAAATTTAGGACACAGTTAAGATATATATTAAATCGTTATTTGATATTCTCTTTAGAATATTTGGTTTAAGTGAATGTTGTATTTGCTTAAATGTGAATTTATTTAACTATTAAAATATTATTGCAGCAAAAATTTCAATTTGTTTCAAGTTCTTGTCTGTGAAGTATATATATAGCTGAATAGTGCTACTTTAATATTCACTCACTCATTCTTTCTTGCCTATTCTCCATTCAATGGACTGAATTGATTTTAGTGATTTTTTATTTTCCTTGTGTTAAATCGAAAATTATGCATGAGTTTTTTTTAGCATTACATTTTTTTCATTTTATTGTAGTTATTTGATATTTTTTTCTTTCTGATTGAGAGAAATAATTGAATTGTTGATGTTTATCTATCACACCTTAGTGAACTGTTTCTCCCCCCCCCCCCTGTTTATATCAAGAGCAGTTTCAAGTTGCATTTGAAATTAACGTGTGGAAGCAAAAAATTTCAAATCAAGTTCGTTCTTGAAAATTTTCTTTTCCTTTTTGTATAATTGCTCAGTGAAGAGGGAGAAAGAGCGAGTAAAGTGTTTAGTGTAGTTTGCGTTCCGCTTAAGAAATGGTAATTTAAGTGCAATTCTTCTAACTAGGAACCCTCAGCGTTGTTACTTCGCTTTGGTTAGAACGCGACGGTTTTGGATTATGGCATCAAAACATTCACCCTTGAATTGGCAGAGTGCCCAGTTTGAGCTAGCCAGTGAACGAATCATCATTATGATTCGTATTCCGTTTGTTACGTAATCGCCTGCGTTTTGTTCTTGCCAGGTTTGTTCGAAAAACACAAATAAACAAAGGTACTGCTGCTCGATGCGCATCAAATACATTTTGAAAACAGTTCCATGTAAATTCTTGGTAACTTTTTAGCGGCTGATTTTCTTTCGTCATTTCTTGTTTATGGGTTAAGTTTTTAGTGAATGCGTTGTGGCACTGATTATCTATTCTGTGAATGCTGTGTCATCTGCTTTGTAGTGTTTTGATTAAAAAGTATCTATCGTCTCTGTGTGTGTGTTCACTCATGATTAAAATGGAGATATAAACAGTTTTATTTCTTGCGTCCCCCTTTTTTCATAATCCGATTTTTGTCAATCACCGTTTAACAATGTTTGAAAATCCTTTCATGCTTTGAAAACAAGCAGATATATATTTTTCTATATTTACTATTGTAGGAATACTAGGTCACTAAGTATTTCATTAAAAAAAGAAGAGGAATGAATCCCTCTCTCCCTTTTTTGCAATATATAGGTTTTCACAACTGTTTTATTCCATACTTCCGCTCACAAATCGTAGTCTGCTTTAAGTGAAGTTTCGTTCCGATTTGCATTGTGCCCTACATTTACCTTTGTAGTCATGAATCATTATCTGTCTTCATTATAATTAAGATAAAATACCTCTAATTCCATTGTTCAGAAAATTGGCGCAGAAAAACATACCGAACTACATTTTTAAAGGAACTATCAAGAAAATGTTTAATCATTTGTTGTAAGAAATATTCAACTCTTTAGAAATATACTTTTTGTTAAAATTTTATATTTTAGTTTTTCTTGCAATTCAATGTTTAAGTGTTTTTTTTTTGTCTCTCTCTGATAGTTTAAAAAAAGTTTATTTGAAATACCTGATTCCATGTAAATACACTTGCACATCATTCACATTCAAATATATTACATAAATATGGAAGTTTTTTTTTTTTTTGAAAAAAAAAAAAGATTACACTGGTTATGAAATAGTAGCTACTTCTGTATTTAAAATTTTTCATGATTTTTTTTTTAAATAAATGTATACTTTCTTTTCGTAACGTACATGAACTGAATCGTTGTTAAAACCAGTTGTTTTTTAAAATTAATGAAGTATGTGGGTGTTATATGAAGGTCATGACATTAGTTGATTATTTCATTTCATTCAGTGAAGAAACAATCGGTATTTTTTTCTCTTGTCTCTGTAAAGTCTATTTTAAGAACAAAGGTATTCCGTAACTGCGGATATATTTAAAGGTGAAATAGTCACGATCGTCTATGCTTTAAGAATGTCTTCCCATTTCATTTGAAATTTTCACACATCCGGTGGCAGTTTAATTTATTATTTTTGATCATTGTAAATCATGTATTCTTCAAGATGATTTGTTGTTTGGAAAGTAATCTTATTGTTTAGTATTGCTGAACTTTTTCAGTTAAAATTTTTTTAAATGTAAACTAGAAACCTGTGGAATACGTGTTGTTCCAGAGGGGGGAATGTATGCTAAAAAATTTTCTCTTACTTCAGTGTGATTGTGATAAAATATTTATTTGTTGACCAGTTTACTTAAAATCTATTTTCTAATTTGAGATGTTTTGTGCTTTGAAATGAAACAATATTGAATGGAATGATCGTACAATTTTTTAAGATCACATCTTTTGTAGGGTGTTTAAAATATTTTCGTGACTTTTAACTTAATTATTGCATGATTTTGAACTAATTGCGCTCTCTGCTGATATAAATGAGGCTAGTTCTTTTTTATTGCTAAATTTTGGCCATCGTTACCATTACGTCTGAATGAGCTTTTGGTTTTCATTTTATAATTATAATGGCAAGTGAATAAAGTAATAAGAAAGCTGTTTTTTTTTCATTCATTAAATTGAATAAGTGTTAAAAAATATTGCAATGTTGTCATTTAGTACAGTTACGTATTATATTAATATATTAAACGTCGATGAAATACCTTGAATTTATAATTTATTATCCGATTTATTCTATTTTGTAGTGGAAAAAAATGCTGGATAGAAAAATGTTTTATTTTCGTATTAAACACATTTTAAAATTTGAAATAGTTGTTTCTTTATATAAATAAATAATTTAAAAAAGGCCTCAAATTCTTGAGATTTTTTTCTTTAGTTTTTCCGCATTGACAGTAGAAGGATTATTTCTTCCAATGAAAAGTGAACGGAAGCAAAAAAATTTTTAGTTTTGGTTTCCAAATGCCACTTCCGGTCGACAGTTATCAATCGGAAGTGGCACATGTTGTTCACTAAAACAGCTGTATTTTTTGTTTGAGTTGAAATTGAAAACGTGATATATATATTTTTACAAACCTAATAAATTGGCCTACAAAATGAAACCATTAAACATAGTCAATTTTCGACCAAATCGTGGTGTTAAGGTAGAGGATGCCTTTATACAGTTTTCCATCATACAACTGATTTTGCTCCAAATTCTTGTATTGAAACATAACCAAATATGTAAAGTCGTCTAGTCCTTTTCCGATTCTGGTATCAGTTAACCTTTGTAGTTAATTTTAAAATGCTCTTTCATTTTTGATTTAGAGGAGGGGTCGGTCAACCCGCAGCCGCGTGCCACAGTGTGGTATGGTGGAGTTGCAACTGAGGCATGCCAAGATTTGGTATAAAATTTTAAAAATTAAAAAGAAAATAATAAATAATAGTTTTTGTTCTAATTTGGTTGAAATAGGGTTGTATCAGACTAACACCTCAAAAGTTGGATTAAAGTATACTTGTGAATAATTTTTTTTCTGTTGTGAACTTAATAAAATAAATATAACTCAAAACTAGCTGAAATGCACCTAAATTAACGTAATTTTGTAAACATTTTCAAGAATTAATCCTAATATTGACAATTTGGTTAAAAAAGAAAAATAATTCAAAAACCACATTAAAAACAGTACTGACTGTTTAATAATTGTTTTGAATTTAATGTTTCAAGATACTCATTTTTATTTTATATTTCACCTTACTGAGTGAACTTGTAGAAAAGTTTTTTAACAATAAAACCTAAGTTTGTATTTTTGTCTTATTTATTATATTCTTTTTAAATTTTTGACTACATGTACTAGCATTAATAAAGTGTTACTTGCGGAAAAATCCCATAATAAGACAAAAGCAACGTTATTTCACTTTTTCATTTTTTGTTTGTTAGAAAATTTGAAAGTAGTGCGCATTTTTTTTTTTATCAAATAGTGGCACGCATGCTTTTTTTCTTATCAAATAGTGGCACGCATAACTTTTTTCATCAAAAAGTGGAATTTCAAAAAAGGTTGGCCATCCCTGATCTAGATAATTGAGAATCCGGAATCACTGGATTTATGGTATAGACTTTTTTTTTTCCTGACACGTCGTTTCCCCCACCGAGGGCCTGATTGGCGGTTTTGTTTCCTTTCCTCTTATTCAACTCTGAAATATCAAAGTAGGTTTTGACCTTTAGTAGAACGGATTTTATCTGAACTGTTTCTCTCTCTTCGTGTTTGGACTGTTTCACCCGACTAAATTTGTGTGAAACCCATCTTATAAGGAAGTATCCAGTCTATGATGTTCCGTAGTGACCCCAGGTTTACCTAATTTCTGGGCAGTGAGATGGATCACACAGCTTTTGTAAAATTACTTCTTATTTACAATTCCTACTATAGTTTACACCCTTCCTTTTTGAAGAATATATATATGTATCGTGTGTTCAAATGTTCAATCGTTAATGAAATACATTTCTATTCATCCACATTCAAGTTCAAATACATTTTTTTAAAACTTGTGACGGATGACATTTGATGTCAATACAGTTTTTTCAAATATTAATTCATTAATTAAAATAAAAATAAAGAAATAGTAACGAACAAAAATAATAGTCCAACAGCATATATAGAAAGGAAAATTGTTTTTTTTTTTTTGTCCCTGTAGTGCAATGGATAGCCGTTGGACTTCTAATCCAAAAGTCGTGGGTTCGAATCCCACCTGAAGTGGCCTAATTTCTGATAATGTGATTTCTTTTTTACTATACTATTTTATTAGAATAGTTAAATTTATAATAAATGAATAAATAGTAACAAACAAAAAAAATAGTCCATCACCATATGTAGAAAAGAAATTTGCTAGGAAAATCGCTTTCTATTTTGTCACTTAATATTGTGATTCTGTCATATGTATATACATATTTATATATAATGTAACTATTTAATAAAAATTAACTAAAATAAAAAGTTTCTTTGTTGACTAAAGTAGGAATTGACTTAATTTTTTTTTACATTGCTTGTTAATTGTAAATTGACACGTTTAACTATTGTATCAATAAGTAAAAATTTTTTATCGTCCTCTGTTAGGCTCTTTCTATTGAAACTCTGAACTTAATATCCGCCAAAAGAGTAAAGCAGAGTTCGCTCTTTCACACTTTTCTTCTAGGTCTCTCGCTGGTCCCGTGGCCAGTTTATAATATGTCTTCTTAACCCTTTTGGGTTGGACTCTTTCTGATTGGAAGAAACACGGACTTGCACACTTTACCCTATGACTTGGCCCCAACCATTACTGGTTCTTTTGGGACAAAGTACCGTCTGGCCCGAGATCATCTGGATGCCAGGTGTTGGAAATCATATGAATCGGTCATAAATTGACATGTCACATTCCGACACATTCTTGGTGTTTCCTCCTCATAATAGCGGGCTATCTTAGTGTCCACTTTGATGGAGAGGCCATATGGCGCATGGGGTGTATTGAGGGAAAGAAAAGTCGTGTCCTCTCAAATAAGTAAATCCTTTATAAACACTCAAGGTCAGTGGCTCACACAAGGGGGTGTCCTCGGGTCGGACCCTTCCTCCCCAAAGCCCTTGAAATTTTTTCGATTGATGAGAATCACATTTATATATATAACGTAAAATTTAATTAGGTACCTGTAATTTATTTATTTTATTAATTAATGCGAATTATTCATTCAATAATTTATTTTTTCTGTTTTTGTTAACAAAATCAGAAGAATCGATTGGCGTTGTCTTGAGGTATGATAGGAGATTGGGAGACTTTCGACCCTGGACCCCCCCCCCCCGGAAATTTTTTTGTGTGCTCTACTCTGCTGAAGATCATTTTATTGCATTCCAAAGCCATCAGAATCGTTCTACTCACAGCAGCACAATGCAAAAGTCCGTATTTTAATAAGGCGCATAACCAGAGGCAATTAGCGCAAGCTGATCGAGGGTATATACACTCGCGGCAGTTAAGGGGTTAATATGTAGTTCACTTTTCAGGAAAGATACTCACTGTTGAATATTTGTGTATGCGTATAGAAAATTCTAGTGTTAATGTTATTCGTGTATGGTTATCTAGTCATATGTTTGCCACACTTGTCTTCATTAACAGGGAGGGGGGGGGCGCATTCGTTTAATCTAAACAGAGAAAGTATGCCTTTTTTATGTAAGACAATGAATTTTTAAACTGCTATGAAATTAGGAATGTTTTTCAAAGTGAAAACTCTCTTCTATCTTATGTATTGGCACTAACCAAAAGGCTTAAAGCCTCGGTATCAGTATATTTCTTCTAAAATTGTTTATTATTTTACACTAATAGTTTTTAAATGTTACATTTTCACTCTTCCCCCACCTCTTTTATGTCGCCGCGGTATCCTAGTTGTTGAGGTAACTGGCTCGTGGCTAACGTGTCATGGGTTCGAGCCTTGTACCGCTGAAGACCCGCCGTGTAGAGGCCCAAGTGTTCTGTTGGCGTGGTTATGATAGCTCGGAGAGAGGAGTACCAGCTCAGGTGTTGTCCTCGTCAATTGACCGAGATTTAAAATTACATGGTTCGTCGCCAATAGCCCTCTTGCAGCTTTATAGTGCGACGTTAATATAAGTCACACTCTCATTGTACACTAAAATCTCGTGGCCGAGTGGTCAAGGTATCGGATCGTGGCTGGCATGTCACAAGTTCGAGCCTAGTACCACTAAAGACCCGCCGTGTAGGGGAGCGATGCATGTTAAATCTTTCGAGAGCTCAAACGTCCTTCCGTTGGTGTGGTAGTTAGGAGAGGGGGTGCCAGCTCAGGTGTCGTCCGCGTCACTTGACCATGGTTCAAAATTACGCGGACCGTCCCCAAAAGCCCTCGTGTAGCTGAACAGCGCGACGTTGATATTCGCTCACTTCACACTAAAATCTCAGCTTTAATTTTCGCTTTTCCCATTCTGTGATTGCCAAAAAATTTTGATTGGACCTCACCTGTTGAACTTACATTCAAAACTTTAGATCCAAAAGTGATCTAGAAAAAGAAAATAATTTTAAATCAATCTTTATAAAATGAGCCAATATCTTGCAGGTGTTCTCCACTGCCCTCATTTTCTTACCTAACCCGTTCGCTTTGTTCCGGCTGATGGTGCGGTTGTTTTGGCGCGAATGGTGCGAGTTTCGGTACCTTTCACCTGATTAAACAATCATTTCCCTTTTATCGCTTCTCGTCTATCGGAAACGGCCTGAAAAACAGAATGGCTTCTGACGATTTAATGCTCATATCTGGGTCGGTTGTGGCGAAAGTGCTATTTATTTATAAATCACGCTTAAAGACAAAAAATTAGGGGAAAGGGAGGGGAAGTTGTTCTTTTTTTTAAAAAAAAATACCTAATTGCTTTAGTGTTAATTGGAGTGAATAGGTATTGTGTAAGTAGTTATAAAGGGGATTTGAACTAGTTAGATAAAATAGAATTAGTGGATTATGTGTTAGACTGCGTAAGTAGGACTCTCTTTCTGGGTTTTTTGGAACGTAAACGAGTACGAAGTTATAAAAGGTCATTTTTTTTTAATTCCTACTATTAGTTCACTATCTCCCTATATATGTTTTTTACCTTGTTCAAATTTTCAATCGTCAATAAAATACTTTCTATTCATCCATTCAAGTTCAAACACATTTTTTAAAACTTTTAGTGGAGGACACTTGAGGTTAATACAGTTTATTCATCAATTAAATTATAAAAATAAATGAGTTATAACAAACAAAAATAATAGTCCAACAGCATGTATAGAAAGGAAAATCGTTCGTTGTGTCCCTGTAGCGCAATGGATAGCGCGTTGGACTTCTAATCCAAAGGTCGCGGGTTCGAATCCCACCTGAAATGACCAAATTTCTGAGAATGGGATTTCTTTTTTACTATACTATTTTATTAGAATAATTAAATTTAATTAATGAATAAATAGTAACACACACTCAAAAAAATAGCCCATCACCATAAATAGAAAATAAAATGGAAAATTGGAAGGAAAATCGCTTTCTATTTTGTCACTTAATATTGTAATTCTGTCATATGTATATACATATTTATAAAGTAATAAGGCATCAGCCACAGATTTCGTAAATGACTTTCGTGTTGCTCTGTTGCCTAAATTAGCCTAGAGACTGTTACTGCAAGTATGGTGGATTTGACACTCGGTTTGTAATCGAGTGGGCTCGGGTTCGAATCCCGAATAAGGCATCGGGAAATGAAGTCGAACTTTCTCCTGAAATGGATTTTTGTTTCGAATGGGAAGCAGTGCACCCCTTCTGTTCTATGCTGGAACAACGATATTCTTCTGTGATTGTATTGTATATTTCTGTTCATCTATCTTTCGTATATATCCCATGATGAAACGCACGACAACAACAATTGTTACTATTTTCAAGAGGCTCAAGACTGCTAGTGGAATGATAGAAAGCGCACACCCATTAGAAAGACATGAGTTATTTATATTTGATAAGAGCTGATGGAAGGTAATTTCACTCTATGGCGGTTAATATGATAACAAGAAAGTGAAGAAAACTGTTCTAATACTCAGTCCTTGGTGGAGTGGGAACATTTTGTTTATCAGAAGTAAAACGACCGTTGCTGTTGTGTGTTACTTATCTCACACAATCGACAGTAACTTCGTTCGAGGCCCACAACATTCATCGTGACTAGGAGGGGAGGGAGACAAGATTACGTCTGTCGTTTTGCCGCTGCACTTTGAGTACCATCTATCAGGGGACAGTACGATTTGGCTCTGTTCCACCCCACTTTTGAGGAGACCCCCCAGGAAGGTTCAAGGGACTTTCGGCTATGCCGCACATGCACTATAATTTACAAACATCCATGGCTTCACCGGTATTTGAACCAGGTCCATTGGGCACAGCTTTTGGCGTCACTAACTACTATCTCGTCTGGGCGGCATGTTTCACGTCCCGTCTGATGAGCGACCATTTCAAAACAAGTAATGCATAAATGTGTATGTACTGATTGCAACCTTAAAGTGCTGTTATCAAGTGTCAAATGAGTAAAAAAAAAAAAAAAACCACTTTTTGGTTTATTTCAGTTTTATAATTATAGTTTATAGTTTTATAATTATCAATGTTATATTTTAAGAAATTAAAATATTTTCATATGTTTTTAATGTGGTAAGCTATGTCTATTTTACGAATTTTACTCGATAGTACTGCATTTCATAGTATTTGATTATCACATGTTACACTTTCAAAAACATGGTTTATTCTCAAAAATGTTAAGGTAACTGCCGTAGACAAGTGGTAAAGGTCACGAACTCGTGGCTGAGGTTGTATCTGTCGATTCACGGGTTCGAATTTTTGTGTGATGAAAGAATCCTCCATGCAGAGGGGGCTGATTTAGGGAGATCAGTAACGCACACAAAATTTTTTCAAGGGTAGGGGGTCCATGGTCGAAAGTCCCCCAACTTGTATCATATCTCAAGACAACATCAAATGATTCTTCTGATTTTGTTAACAAAAAACAGTACAAAATAAATTATTGAATTAATAATTAGCATTAATTAATAAAATAATTTTAATTCAACACCAAAGTAAGTGAAAGTTTTATATTGAAAGAAATTCGTTTAAAATATTTTTTACAATTGTAATTTATTCAAAGACTACATTTTTTGTGGGAAATGTAATTTTTAGCGCGTTTTTCACGTAGTGGAACAAAAGCGCTATTAGGACGCAAATTTCGTCTTCGTTCCATATTTTGTCGTACCTTTTTCTCAGCCAATAAGCAACCAATTGACCACGGGTTTTCGGCATTTGGTCGCATTTGTGCCCTAGATGAGCCGAATCATATTTAAATTTTCCCATAGTTTTCCCGAATTTTCCTATTGTAAAATGCAACATGTGAAAAACGCGCTAAAATTACTTGGCCATGCCACTGATTGATATCTTGTTTTAAAGGTTTTTAAAATACAAAAAGGAAGCATTTAAATGCGTTGTTATTGAATTGTGAGTAATATTAAAATTCTGTTTTTTTTCTCTTTTTTTTCCAAAGCAAATAGGGCTGGGACTCTCTGGTTATGTATCGAACTTGAGTTAAAAAAAACTACAAAGCTTATCTGACATGAATAAGAATCACTGTAATGGACCATTTTTCTCATACTTAACTTTCGATCGCTGCGGCAGCCTGACATAACGACCCCCAAAATTTTGAACACATTTATCGTAATGGCTCCCTATGAATTCAGGCCTTAATCTTTGCACATGTGTTTCTACAATATATTTTTTGAAAATATTACGTTGTAGTGAGAAGAGATGGCAGTGTAGTTGCAAACAAAACAAGTAATATAAAAAATTAAGTCTCTACGTAGGTCAACAAAGAACATTTTTATTTTAGTTACTTTTTATTAAATATTTACAATTAATATAAATATTTTTAACATGACAGAATCACAAAATTAAGCGATTTTCCATTTTCCTTTCTATATCTGATGTTGGACTCTTATTTTTGTTCACTATTTATTCATTCATAAATCACATTCTCAGAAATTAGACCATCCCAGGTAGAATTCGAACGCACGACCTTTGGATTACATGTCCAACGCGTTATCCATTGCACTACTGGACACAACGAGCGATTTTCCTTTTTATATATGATGTTGGACTATTATTTTTGTTTGTTACTATTTATTCATTAATTAAATTCAATTAATGAATTAATATTTGAAAAAACTGTATTAACATCAAGTGTCATCCACTACAAGTTAAAAAAAATGTGTTTGAACTTGAATGAATGGATGGATAGAAAGTATTTTATTAACAATTGAAAATTTGAACAAGATAAAAAAATATGCATATGGAGATTGTGAACTAATAATAGGAATTGAAAAAAAAAATTAATATTCTTGATCGATATACATGTTGTAGTTGAGTTTTTTCGTTAGGGCAATTCAGTGATCTGGTCTGAGATTTCACATCTTTCAATTTTTCCACGAGGCCTTTTAGAGTCTGTAAAGAAGAACCGCTGATCTATATTTATTCAAATCAATTAATATATTTAATCCTCATTTTTTTGTAGATTTTATTAAAAACTAATCTGTAACATATGATTCTAAAGCTGTAGGTATAAAACGCTGGTACTCCTGTCACTAACCGCCTCGTGGTTGAAACATTGTTATCTTTTTCTGTGCTAGTGACAGATGTGTCAACACGGCGCACGGAAAAACAAGGGCATCTTATCTATTTTCAGGATGTTTTTCTAATGAGCCAACCTGTCAGTTTTTACGAGCAACTTTTATTATTGTCAAAGTTTGTAAACAAAGGTTGCGCTTTTCACACGCGGTTGTTTTCCATTTATTCATTTTCCATGTGCTGCGCATGCTTTGCGAATGGGGTTGTTTTATTCAATTCGAGTACTTTCCATACTTGTTTACGCGATTTTTCACTTGATGATATAAAATTTGTAATATCCCAGTAGCATTGAAGTGCGGGGGCGAGTGTACTCATCAGAGATACCTTTTATGTGCCTCAGAATTCAAAATTTAAAATATTCATTAGAACTTTGAATGTGGGGAATTTATATTTGCTAATTTTTAGTAGTATTTTTTAATGGAAAAAATAATAGTTGCCTAGTTGAAAAAATCTGATTTAAAACAAAAGCTCTATGTCGTTAAATAAAAAATTTTTTTTGAGACGGATACAATTGCATTTCGTTACAAATTTTAGAACGTTAGTTTTGATATGTTAAATTTATTGTTTTAATTTTGATTATTCGTTCTCTAAACGACTAT
Organism: Trichonephila clavata; assembly: GCA_019973975.1. Classification (NCBI taxonomy): domain Eukaryota; kingdom Metazoa; phylum Arthropoda; class Arachnida; order Araneae; family Nephilidae; genus Trichonephila; species Trichonephila clavata. The sequence goes on from BMAO01024874.1 coordinate 136,688, forward strand.
GAATGCATGAAAAAAAATATATCGCCTCTTAAGTATTTGCTGCCTACAATCGAAATGATAAGGAATAGCTGTGTTAAATTTTGAGTCTAATATTGTGTATCATTTTAACGTGAATTAGAGCGTATAACTTTAAAATATGTAATTTTAGAATGTGTATTTGGTTTATAATTCAAAAGAACTTAAATATTTCTTCACGGTTTTATATATTCCGTTTAGAAAAGCATTCTCGGTCTGTTTATGGAATAAGCAAGGATGTATTTTAAATTTATTGATGAAAAAATATTAAAAGGCTATTTATATGTTAAATGTATATACTTAATATGTTATTCCTAGACGTGCGTGTGGCCGCGGTATCCAAGTGGTCAAGGTGTCGGATCATGGTTAGCGTGTCATGAGTTCGAGCCCAGTACCACTGAAGATCCGCCGTGTAGGGGAGCGATGCACATTAAATCTGTCGAGAGCTCAAAGATCCTTCTGTTGGTGTGGTAGTTAGGAGAGAAGGGTGCCAAATCAGGTGTGGTCCGCGTCACTTGACCATGGTTCAAAATTACGCGGTCCGTCGCTAAAAACCCTCGTGTAGCTGAACAGTGCGACGTTCATGTTCACTCACTCACCCTAGACGTGCGTTTTAATGTAGACCATCTCCATTTTTTCGCGTAAGATTGAGTGGCAACGGTAACCCAGTAGCTATGGTCAGAACCTCGTGACCAGCAGGACTTGAGTTCGGGCCCAAGTACCTCTAAAGACTCGCCGTGTAGAGGGCTGATGCATGTCGTGGCTCAAATTCCGCCTGTTGGCGTGGTGTGGCACTTTGGAGAGGGTATGCCAGCTCAGGTATCGTTCCCCGTCACTCGACCGAGGTTCAAAATTACGAGGTCCGTCGCCAATACCTTTCTTCGTATTGCTTTCTAGTGCAGCCTTTATAAAAATTTACTTTCAGCGATCCATTTTCTGTTTGGAAAGCTTACTTTTAAGGTATCATTAAAAAACAACAAACAATAATTTGTGTGTTAACCAGTTTGACAACTCCCGCCTTTGAAAACATACAATGAAACAACTAGAAGGCAGTAAAACCAGAAAGAAAAGAAGAAAAAAAAATGTTTCCTTGATCATTTTTTAAAAAAAATCATCAATTAGGGTGGGTTCACTTCCTTTTGCACAAATGAGCGTTTGGATAGAAAGTTTCGCCTACGGCAACAACAATAATAGATAAATATGGCCTATTGGTTGCAGGGTTGATACTTGATCTTGAATTACTAGGGTGGAACAGTAAGAGCTGTTGTTTGTTGAATACAACAATATATGCTTTCAATGTTAAATACAACTAAAGTCCTTCGGCTTATATAGTATGGGAGTTTAAAGAAAGCACACATTCAAGCATCATTATTGAATAAAAATTACAATATGTCTGTTGCGTAATATGTCGTAGACTCTCGCCCGCTGAAGTGTGAGGGCTCACCAAAGAGAGTGATATATTTTCTAAAAATATATACTTTATTAGGACTTTCTAATAGCTGTCTAAATTCGACCCAAGTTACGCGGGGAGTACGTCAAATTTAACACTAATTTTTAAATATCTAGAATATAAATCTTGTACTTATCATCAATATAGCTGATCCTCAGCCGTACAATGAGTCCTTGCACGACCCGTCTAATTTCTTCACTTTGAAGTATGATGACTCAAATATTAACTTAACTATCAAACGTCTTTAATCTCAGCATGTCTACAATCACCATCCCAACTTGCGTCTTCATTTGATTTTAAATAGTAACCCTCATTAACATAAATCGCGGTTCCTTTACAGAAAGAGATTTGTAATCGTATAACGTTCTCGAAAGAATATTCTCCCGAGCAGCGGTTCTTAAACTGTGATCCGCGGACCCCAGAGGATCCCCAGCGCCTTTCTAGGGGGTCCACGGAGTTTCTCTTAACGTTAAGATTTCCCTGTTTTACAGACTCTGAAAGGCATCGTGGAAAAATGGAAAGATGTGCTATCCTAGACAGAGAGTCTAATTTCTTCACCTTGAGATTCGATGACTCTAATATTAAATTAACTTTGTAAACTCCTTAGTCTCTCAGCACGACTACAATCATCATCCCAACTTCCCTCTACTCTTGACTAAAAATAGTAACCCTCGTTAACATAAATCGCGGTTCCTTTACAGAAAGAGGTTTATAAACATGTTACTTCAGTAAAAGTATTTTCCATAGAGGATTAGTCAGAATCGCAAATAGAACCCGAAACAAACAGTCCGCCGTATTGTTCTAGTTTTACATACATTTTTTTTTTAAAAAAATATCTACTAAACATTTAAAAAATCTTTTGCGTTGACGAATTTATTACAAAATTAAAAAAAATAAGAAATATTTTTAAATTTTGTAAACATTTACCCTTTTGGATTATTTTTTTACTATAAACTAGTAAATGTTTTGCCTTTTTAAAATTAATTGTATTTGATGTTATTTTTTACCGTGAAAAGAAGAGATTGGGCTTTGTAGGTAATCATTTGATTGTGTGCTTCAAATACGTACATATATTGTCATATCGACAAACGGAAATTTTAAATGTATAAACAAAACGTCCACGCAGTTAGCTAGTTGTCTATTATATGTGCGTATACCCTTAAAAATAAATGCATAACCAATTCACGAGACTTATTATCGTTTTTGTCTCTCGCTACCCATTGTATTTCTATGTTCCGATCGGAGATGACACAAAGGGTTTACCATTCAACTCAGGTGACGAATTTTAACTGCGTGTTTTATAATCTCTGCTTTTACTCGTTATGCAATCACCTCTCGGATCCATTTTTAGATAAGTTCTAAATATAGCATCGGCGAGTCTACCGATGCAAAGGTCGAAGCGATGTGAACAAGACGAGGAGGGAGGGGGTTGTCGAGATACCTTATCGTTTTTAAAGTATTCTTTCCCTATCCCTTAGACTTTCACTGGTGGTTTCTATCAGTTGGATCCATTCTTTGTTGAGAAGGTCTTTCAACTTTAGTGGGATGGCGGAAGAGCTTGGCGCCTGCTGGTGGCATTCGCACAACACTTGATGAGGAAAAAGCATCTCTCAATTTCTTCTTTTATAAAACGTGGTGACATACCAGCTGCTTGGACTAAATGTCATCCGAAAATTAAAGTTCAAACATGCCATTGATAGTAATCTTATCAAGCGCGTATAAGTACCAGAGAACATTTAATCTTCAGTATGCTGAGATCTCAGACTGCTAAGAAATGTTATATTTTTTTTTAACGGTTTGTGTTCTAATTTTCTGATGAAAAAATTCAGTAAAAAAAAAAGAGGTCGGAAGATATTGAAAACTAATCTTACACTATGATCTAGGAAAAAGTGCCTTAGAGTAAATTATGCAATTATTAAAATTTTGCATTTGTATGCTTAGTATCGTCTTCCGATCTTTTGTAACTACGACATTCCAAACATAAAATTTTTAAAAATATTTTAAAATTAATTTCATGTATAAAAAAAATATATAAGAAAAAAAGCGACTCATTAAGATATTTCTGGAACTATTAGAGACACAGATTTGAAACATGCTAGGCATGTTTCTTTTGTAGATTAAAGATCCGTTAAGAAAGGGTTTTGCGCAAATCAACTCCTATGGAGATTGCAAGAGCGTAAAAGACAAAAATTCATGTTTTTTTTAAACTATTACTTATTGCAGACTTGATATTTGGGTGGCATGTTTGTTTTGTTGAGTAGGGATCCACTAAGAACGGATTTTGCGAAAGTCGATTCTCAAGGATAGAACGTGGGCTGCAGGGAACATAATAGATTTTAAAAAATTCCCGGTCTTGTCGTATTAAACTGACAGACTTGAAATTTAGGAGGCATGTTTCTTTTGTTGAGTAAAGAACCGCTGAAAATGGGGTTTGCGGAAATCGACTCTTGGGGAGTTACGAGAGGTGTAAGAGAGAAATATTTCTTTTAGAAATTCAAATCCTCTTTCTGTTTTTTAAATCAAAAAGCAAGAGCTACAAGAATGTTTTTCAACACAATATTGCTATGAAATAGATATCAATATAACTGAAAATCAATATATTGTAATAAAACTTCATGAAATATCCAGCTAAGCGGGTGAGTAATGGATATAGGAAACAATTTATACAGAAAGAACATATATAGGTTCTGCTGGTTTTAAGGACTTAGTAATAAATACATTTTTAATCACATATTCTTATTAGTTCCATTTTTTTAATTCGATATGCCATTTTCTCAGACTTCGATAGGACACTTTATTGTTAAGAAATTGTATTTTGCTCTCTCAAATTGGCCCTATTTCATTTTTCTATCTTATACCGTGAAAATAAAATAAGATAGCCGCTTTGAGTTTTTCTGTTTTTCATCTTAATAATATTATGACACAGTTTCTAATGTGAAGAGTCAAAATTTATAAAAGGAAGCAATGTAAGGAAGTATTATTCTGTATATTTATGGTTTTTTCCAAGAAAGGAATAGGTGCTGAGAAAGGAGGGCGTGCGTGTGTGAATAGTACTTCAATTACTAACATTTAATTGAACATATGTTCCGAAGTTTTACTAGGGTAGTTCTTTGTTACTTTATCATTTGTGGAAGCGGAAGATTTAAATTCGCCTCTAAATTATTATCTATACACAATAACAACTTCACATCAAGACGCGTCATGTCTGGGGAAGTTCGGAGACCTTCGCAACAGAAGATCATTGTGTAATGATATATCTCCTTGCGTGAAAAATGAATCCTTTGTTTTCTGGAATACGGATGTACTTGCCGAATCCGTCTTTTTTTCGCGCTGTACTGTTGTCAACCTGTCTTAAGTTACTCCGATTGTGTGTGTGTACGCGATTTTCTCTCCTATATTTCACATTATCTTAAACAAGCAGTGAAAAGAGCGTTTGAGAGGAAAGTTTCTATTCGTTTTAAGGTGACTGACTGCTTTCGGAACCGTGATTTTGAAAAATGCGTATAACTGAATTATGTTTTTGATGTTTAATGTCGGTTGAATTCGAATATACATTTACAATTGTTTTTGAATAGTATTAAATAAAAATTTATTTAAATGAAATTTTTTGGCAAAGAGAATATAACATTTTAAAAACATTGTCCTGTTTTGAAAAATGGTTCTGTAATAATGTTATTATGCTTGTATTTAGTAAAGACTTTTCTACAGAGTTTGAAATAGGATTTTTAAAAAATTTGTATTATTTTCGGAGTTTTGATCAGTTGAAATATTTTTATTTTTTATTAAGAACATTTATAAACCCCGAGCACCACACAATGTATCACACAGGGGCTTACAACACAAAGGAAAGATTACAACACTAACATCCATGCCTTCTCCGGGATTCGAACCCAGCCCCTACGGCACCGCAGTCAGCGTCACTAACCGTTATACCGGATGGGCGGCAGTTAAAATATTAACCGTTGTTTTTTTTGTTAAAATTTTTCTACTCGTATTTATTAAAATATGAATAAATTCAATTCTAAATTATATTTCAAAAATCCTAGTTCAAGCTCTGTGCAGAAGTCCTACTTATATATCGGCAAAATATTACTATAAAAGTATTTTTCACATAAAAAGAGAATTTTTGAAAATGTCTCTCTTCTTTCTTTGCCAAAAAATTGTATTTAAATAGCTTTTTGTCTCAGTAACATTCTTTAAGCACTCTAATGTGTATATTCTATTCAAGTGATGCTGAATTTTAAAAAATAATTCATTTATATTCATTATAATTCATAATTCATATATATTATTTTCATTTTGCAAAATCACGGTTCCAAACAAAGTCAATCAGCTTAGAGGCTTTTGGAAGAGTGGTGACATTTATGTGCTAGTTATGTTTTAACCTCTAGAAAAGAAATATTTCTATATTTATCTCCCTATGTCAATGTTTCAATATTAAATTTAACAAAATAAGTTTAAGTATGTGTATTTTCTGCTGTGTTTTTTAGCTTGAGGCAAAATTCTTTTTTTTTCTTGCAAAAGTTATTAGCCACCAAGAGGGCATTTAATTTAGTCATTGTGTTATCTCACCTATTTTCAAGTTGTGTCGCCCATCCAGTATAGTGGTTATCAAGGCATGAGGGTACTCTAAATAGCCGTCGAGCCGCAAGTCCTCTCTTGAGGTTGGTGAAAGGGAAGGAGTGATGGGAGATCCCTGACCCTTCCCAGGGTATTCTTCATCAAAATTGGGGTGGAACAGAGCGAAACCGTACTGTCACCTGCATGATGCTCAAAGCTGCGGCTAACGCCAGGCGTACATCCAGCCCCTTGCCTGCCTTGATGAATTTCGTGGACCTGGGTCTGACGCAGTCGAGATCAGGTGGGATAAGAAACAACAAAATTTTCAAGTTGAAGTAGTAGTACAACACGTGTTAACGCTGATGTAAAAATATATTTCTGCCTGTTGGTATATCTGTCTATTTCATGCACCATACTCTCCATTTAAATTTTCTTTAATTCAGGATGGTCTTAAACACTCCAAGACATCGCGTGGTAATAAATTCTTTAAGTTTTACCGCCTTGCGGGAAATGCCATTTTAACTATAGTTTTATCTCTTCAAAAATTGCCACGTAGACACATTTCAGAATGAGATGATGCAGCATTGCATCAGCCATTGTTTCAAACCGATCGATGATCAGTACCGGAAACCATGATTATCGAAGATCCGGTAGGAAAAGGTCTGGTAGCTGAGATCTCTGGGATGAGAAAAAAAAAACCCGCTTTTGTCAATATCCGCTGTCCGTGTTTGTTGCTTTTAACTTTTTGCTTTGTGTTCGTAAATAAAATGAACTAAGTTAAATAAATGGCCTCTTTAAACGACAGCAATTAGATAAAGTTGTCCCATAAACATGTTTGATTCCAGTAAAATCGTCATCGTGTGTGTATAATTTAAATCCTTTCTGGCTAACACTGTGGTGTTTTTTTTGCGTGTGTGTAAAACGTTGCTTAAAACAATATTTTATTAACAGAACATTTTTTTTTAACTTCCCTTTTTTTTTTCTGTTTTCTTTTAATTTGTATTCGTCAAAGGCAAATTTACGGAAAAAGTATCCAAAGTAGAAATATAATGTTGCAAATTTGAAATTTTTTAACACGCATTGGATTTGTTTATTTAAGACACGATAGACAGAATGCTTTTAAGTTTCGATTTTATTTTAATGCTTATGCTTCAAACATTGGGCATTTTTATTTAATATTAAATTGAACTTATTAGTGTATATAAAACTTATTCGACAGAATTTCTTTTTGTTTTTTTTTCTTTCTTTTCATTTGATGTTTGAATTAAAGTATTGGGCAATTCAAATACGATATGATAAACCAATCTAAACCATCCTTTTTTTTTTTTCAAAAAATATTTTACGAAAACTTATTTTTAAGATTAATCAAATAAAAATGACCGAAAAAGAATATCTTAAAAGAAAAAAATATCGTCTCAACTTGCAAATAAAATGTTTTATTTCGTAAGACCTAATTTGCTTGAAGCTTTGATTGGATAAAGTTAAAGATGCGTGAGAAACCAATTATAATAATTTAATGTTAACTTTAATGTGTGTAATCAACGGAAACGAGTTTTTAAATTGAAACGCGGGTTGTTTTCAGGAGTCATATGTACTTTTTAAATGAATATGAAACTGTTTCTAGATCGATCTTTTAGTTGCAATTTTCTCCTTTCCGAATCGAAAGGTGTCTACGCGAGCGCGTAACTCTCCATTATTTTCCTATTTGAAAGCGGATTACAATTCTTGTTTCTCCCTGCAAGCGGATTTCCCTGCCTGCGGTTTCATTCAGCCGTGAAAGTAATAGTACAGTGACAGCTCAGGTAGTCGTATAGTGATCGAGATATGTAACAATAAAACTGGAAAACACACACACATCATTTGCAGTTCTTTTACATATTCATTTATTTTTGTATTTAACAAGTAGTTTGATTGGAATATTTTAAATTTTGAAAACACAGTTAAATGCATATTAACGAAAATTGGTAATTGTGACGCTTCTTATGTTAATTATTTTGTCTGTAATAGATTTTATTTTGTGAGTATAACATTATGTGCGATAAGCAGTGGCGCATACAGGAATTTTTTAAGGGGGGGGGCAGGGTCGAAAGTCCATTCACGTAATCATGCTCCAATCCGCCGCCCTACCTATTCTTTTGATTTTGTCGATTTTCGGGAACAAAAAACAGTAACAAGTTAATTATTGAACACGTAATTAGCTCTAATTATCAATAACAAATACTTAAATTTTACGTACTATATACATAAGATTATAAACAATCGAAAAAAATCAAAGGCTATGGGGATGTGGGTATCCGGGACCCCCTCCCCTTGTGTGCACCACTGGTGATTAGTATTTTGTACAATTAAGCGTATTTGAGATATGGAGTACTATTTCATTGTGCAATATACCAAAATCATCTATTATTTTACTATTGGTGAAGATTTCAGAAGATCTGAAAATTTTCCTATCCATTGGTGTGCGTTTTTTTTGTTTTGTTTTACTGTTTTTTGTTTAAACTTAATTTTTTGTTAAGTGTTTATTTCTTACAATTATTTTAATTGTTTTCCGATCGACTCAGCATATATTTTGTGTTGGTTAAGGAGGAAAAAATTGTTTTCTGTATATTTCGAAATAAAGCTTATTATTTGCTCTCCATAACCAATCACGGGTTTTATCAGTGATAATAGAGGTATGTTAAGAAATTTTATGCTGCATATCACAAATCAACTATACATATATCAAAGCTAGATTTCGGCCAAGCTATAATTGGCGTGTGATAAAATTTACACATCAGTCTGTTTATAATGGATTGGAATTATGACCTTCAATCTAGTGATGCAGATGGCATTTCAGGATATATTGCTTACTTCTTCACCTTATCTTAAATGAAAGTGCCTCCATTATTCTTCACAAACAATTTTATATGGAATAGGTTTTGAATAATTAAAAATAAAAGAAAAAGTTACATCGATATTTTGTTGATACATTAAATTTTATTTTTTAAAAATTCACACTAAGTAAGGAAAATTTTTTAAAGTTATTTTTGCCTTCTATAGTTTATTTTAATTTTCTTATCTCCCTAATTTCGTATAATCTCATACCGATTGAATTGATTTATTTATCATCACATATTATTAATCATTAGTCGAGAAGAACCTCTGTTGTTTTGAAAGCACAATCAGCATACGAGTTTGAAAATAGCCCTTATTAACAACGCAAACAATGAGGTAAAATTATTCTTTAATATGCTCTATATTTTCGTAGTGATCTGAGAAATATGAGAAGCTTTGGTAACGGTTTTAACTTTTCGAATGCCTTTACACGTCAATGACATTTTCACCACTCTTTGTTAGAAATGTTTTTGACAGTCACTTCAAATGTGTACTAAAAAACACGTGAAAGTAACAGTTAGCATTATATATGTTTTCTTTTGTATACGAAACGCCAATGTGCGCTGTCATTTTGTCTTCTTTTTTCTTTTGCACGCAATCGTGCTTTACCACTCCTTGCTTCATGCTCGCTTTTTCCCCAGTTAGGCTTTTGTTCTTGCGGGGTCAATATCTTCTTTCCACTTCCACCCCCACTTGTTTCTTTTTTTCCTTCTCTTGTTACGTCACGATGATCGAACGTCGGTAGAAGAGAATTCACCCCTCCTAGCACTTTTTTACGTAGTTCCTCCTCTTTTTTTTCTTCTTTTCACAGTTAATTTTATCATCAGTGAGGGAAAAAAGAATGAATAAATAACCTCGATGTTTATATGATTTTGTCGTTTGCAGTTAATTGATTAAATTCTACTTTTAAGTCAAGATTCATGTTCAATATTGTTTCTACTGGAGTTAAGTTGGATGACCTGGTTTTGATTAATTGTTTAGTTGGTTGGGAAGTCATCCACAATTTCATTGAATATTTATTTATTTATTTTTGTTCTTTTTGTTATTAAAAGTTTTTTTGAAATTTTTAAAAAAGTAGGAAGTGTTTTAAATAAGTGCTGTGTAAGTCTTTTTATTTTCTTGTCTTTTGTTGTGTAAAGCTTATTTATTGTTCTTATCGAACTTAATATTTCCTATCAGTTCTAAATTTTTTATGAAATATATTTTAAATATTCTTTTTTCGATGAACACATATTTTTATCATCTAACTAGAAGCCATTGTCAAAATATCTTAATGCCTTATCAGTTTTTTTTCTTCTAATTTCATGTTTTATATTTCAGTTATGCGTTAAATATTTAATCATTGATATGATTTTTATGAAAACAAACAAATTTATTGTATGTAAATTCACTTCCTGTGAAGATGAAATTACTTAAGATACTTTAGTGTTAATGCTAATAAATGAATAAATTCTCTTCAGCCTTTAATGGTACTTCTCCGTTTCGTCGGCGCAAGCGATAAAGTAGCCAAAACTTATACAACCGACGCCAAACGTTATATTCCCTGCTGGTAACCTTTTACCACCACATTTTTAAAACAAGCTTCTAGCAAAACGCACACAATCCTAAAACATGAAAAAAAATAGCACCGTGAATCAAATTCGTTTCAAGTCCCAGGTCATTTTTTTAAAAAAAATTAAGCGGGATGCAGAATATATCATTACAGTTTTTCGTTCTTAAAAATTTTCTGAATTCTTGAGGACATTTACTTACAGAAATATCAAATTAAAAGCAATTAATTTATCTTTCTTTTCATCGTTGACTTTAAAAGTATTATTCTAAGAATGCAAAGGGTTTTTTAACCTAGATCTTTTACAAATGTAAGTTTTATAAATAAACAATTGCAAACTGTTTAAAAATCAAGCTTTAATTGCATTTTTTCAGTTTAATTAAACAATGGTGTTATGTATCCAATCCTAATTTTCTAATTGTAAAAAAAAAAAAAAAAATGAAGTAGGACGACTGATTTATGAGTTTGTACATGTATAAAATATCCGTCTGATTTCAATTGTAAATGTTTTACATTTTTACGATTCTGTTGTGGATGTATGTTCTGATCTCGAGTCGGTTTTGAAATTCGTGAGAGAATCATTTGTTGTTGCTTTTTTTTTTGTTCAGATTAATTTGATGATTTATAGCAGACCAAAAAGGCAGACGTCCTAAAAGCAAACTGTTCTTTTGTTTAAAAATTTTTCTAATTGACTATTTCATTTTAATTCGGTTAAGGATTTCTGCGTTATTTGAGAAACATCGGTTTCAAATCTTAAAAGCTTCAAAATGGCATTGTCTCCTCCAAATATAGAAGTATATTTTTAAATAGGTATAATCAGTGCAAGAATTCTTATTTACTGAATTTATTTTAATTTTAAAGTAAAAAGAAATGTATTAAGAGAAATGAATGCAATCAATGACTAAGGTAATGAAATAATGTTAAGAGAATTAAGCATCATATCGTATACCCCCCAAATTTTCAAACGGGGTTTCTTAAGAAACAGTGATGTGATGTTGTAATTGCAAAGAAAAATTTCCTTTCTATTGACTGACTAATGTACGCTGTGTGATATACATTGTTTTTCAATAAATTTTTATGTTTCCGAATTCTCTAAATGTTGGTTGAATCTATTTGTCTAAATATCTCGGTTTTCAAAGTCGGTAGGAAAGTGGGGGAGGGATGAGGTGAGATATCACATTCTGTGTTTTCATTGAATTTCATTATTCTTTCATTGTGATTTAAAAAAAAAGTTTTATTTTCCTCCTAAACCTTTTTATGTTTTACGAGTTATTTGTTGTTGCCAGTATCTTAAAAATAATATTGAAAAATAATTTTTAATAACAGTGTATTTTGGGGGAAAAAAATATTTTTCTCTTCTCTTTTAGCGGAAATTAATTAAAATTGCTGTTATGATTGACTGTCAAAAGTGCTTATGAAATAAAGGGGGATATAGAAAGAGGTGTTTTTATTAGTAATAAGCCCAAATATATATATATATATTCACTCTGAAAGCTTCTTATCCAGTTAGTTAAAAAAACATTTTGTGAATGTCTGTTCCTTTTGTTTAAAATTGCGCGTTTCTTTTCACAAACACGACTGCAAGTGTATCTTTTTTAATCAAAAAGTGTTTTGGCATTTTTTCCCCCGATTTTTTGACGTGGCGTTAAATGTTCTTTTCTTCGTTTGTTTTTAATAGCTAATCGTCGAGATTTGTCCAAAGCAAATTCCCTATAAAATATCTTTTCTTTCGCGTGCTAACTTTTATTTATTCTATTGACCTTGTTTAATTTAAAAACTTCAAAATAAAATAAAGGTAAAAGGCATTTATTTGAATGGATGTGTTTTGATTTCGTACGAAATTAATTTATTTCAACACAGAAATATTTTTTTTTCAATCATTGTTTTTTTTTAAGAATTTTTATTTTCCATTCCGTTATTCTTCATACTTTCTACTGTAGACTGTTGCATATTATAATCACACACATTACAGCTAGAATTAGAAAATTGTAGCTGTAATGTGTGTGGCCGTGGTAGCCTAGTGGCCAAGGTAACGGACTCGTGGCCGGCATGTCATGAGTTCGAGCCTAGTGCCTCTTAAGATCCTCCGTGTAGGGGCGCGATGCACGTTAAATTTGTCGACAGCTCAAACGTCCTCCCATTGGTGTGGTAGTTAGGAGAGGGGGTACCAGCTCAGGTGTCGCCTTCGTTACTTGACCATGGTTCAAAATTATGAGGTTACCAAAAGCCCTAGTTCAGCTGAACAATGCGACGTAAATATTCACGCACTCATTCTAGCCGTAATGTGGCCACAGTAGCTTAGTGGTCATCGTACCATGAGTTCGAGGCCTAGTTTCACTGAAGGGTATGATGCACGTTAAATCTGTTGTGACTGTCCCCTTAGGGCGGGGTGTAGTATTTTGGGGAGGGAAGGTATCGTCCTCGTCATTTGCCCAAAATTTCGAAGTCTGTCGCCAACAGCCCACGTGTTGCTGTCTAGTGCGATGTTAAATATTTACCGTAAAATCCGGCGTATAACTCGCACTTATACTTTCCAGCTGCAATTTTTAGTTTTTAGGTATATTCGCCGCATAACGCGCACCCCCTTTTTTACGAAAAAATTTGAAATGCACGTGCGCAATACTTATATTTTGAAGTATTATTCCAAGCTTAAGTAAAAAATAATATATTTCTAGAAATACAACCCTTTAAGTTCATAAGGAATGTTATTTCTTTCAAAGAAACCTGTATTTCGAAAAATGTAGAAGGTCTAAATTTTTTTCTGTGCTCATCTTTTTTTTTTCTTTTTAAATCTATCAGTTTTATACTCGGCGTATAACGCGCACCCGTAAATTTCGATCTTATTCTTTGTTTATAAGTGCGCTTTATACGCTGGATTTTACGGTGCTCATTCTATCAGTAATACGTCATATATTGAACAATATATATATATATATATAATGGGGGGATGGTGTCTAGGGGTGTAGGTGAAATTTTGAATGAAAGGAAACATAAACTAGTTAAACGAACAATTAATTTATTAAGATAAGGAAAATGAAAGATACGCTATTTACAGCTCTTAATTATTTACAAAAACAGAAATAAAAGACAGTTCGAATAGAGAGAACAGGGTTCACCTATGAGATGGGGACGCCAAGCATCGTTAAGACTAAAGAGGGGGGTCTGCTTTGTTTACCAAAATAAAGTCGCTGAGGACGTTGACCTTACTCGTTCATAGTCGGTGTAGGGGTGAAAAAGTGACCTCTCACTTAGGGGCCATATACGTCATCGTGCCCGAATTCTTTCGTTGGACATTGAATTTCGCTTCGATTTGGTTTGTTTGGCGTCGCCATCCCTTACAATCTCTCTCTCGAAATGTAGTGAAAATTTAAAACATTTTAATTTAACTGTTTTAAACTAATTTAATGCTATTTCGTACATGTTGATGCCCTGCAAAATAGGCAATCTTTTTTTTTCTCCGTAATCTTTGTTGGTAATGATAGAACAAATATTGTTTTTTACCTTCAAATAAAAACTAAATATTTGTTATAATTTAAAGTGACTATCAACTTTTTTAAGATATAAAATCTTCTGCTAACCCAAATTCTAAATGTTTTAAACATTCAAAAAACTCTCTCAATTAATACTAATATAATAGGGACGTTATTCTATCAAATAAATATTCCTAGTTCGGTTACTTAAGAATAAGACGAAGACAGCTTTAAACCATAAAAGCAATTTAAATATAATAACCTCCGGAGAGAGCGTTAGACTCTTCTATTCAATTATAACTTCCTGTATAATTTTTTTTATCTAATTTTTTTTTGTTTTGTTCTTTTGTCTTTTTTGTCGTTTTATTTGAAGATTCGAACCATGACTTCACGATTTTTTTATAGCAATTATTCCATCTTTCAAACCTAATGATTCGAATTTTTTTAATTAGCGGTCATGCACGCTGTAGTTTCTTTATATATCGTAGAGCTTTTTGCAGGTTACTGAACCTGACGTTTTATTTTTTCGAGTGTCAATTTTTTTTCGTTGGAAATATGTTTCACATAATTTTCACTGGATTTATAATTGTGAGATTATTAGTAGAGCAATTGTTTAGTTTGTGATACCTATTCATTTTTATTATACTATGATTTGTAACCACTTCCCAAAGCGAAAGTGTTAATATTCTTGAGTAATACTGTTTTATTGCATTTTATGTTTTTAATGTTCTTTATAGGTGGGTTTAGTTGGGTAGCCTGCTCTTGCTTCCATTCTTGTTCGATATACCCTCTTTCGGGGGGGGGGGGAGGAAGAAGCTTTTGCCAATAGACAAGGAATCACGAGCTTGTGGTCTTGTCATTTTACCTGGTTTCTGGGTTCAAATTTCATTTACTCTAAAGACGTCGAGACTAATGGGTTGACGCACATTAAATTTGATTGCGTTAAAAACTTCGTGTTGACGCGGTGTGGAAATTAGAGAAGTGCCTCTTGGGTGTTTATCTTGTCTTTTGACTGTGAGTCAATATTATAAAGTTCATAATCAATAGCACTTTTGTTGCTTTTAATAGTGCAAGGATAGTAACCACATCTTCATGTAAAAGGATGAAACCTATGTCGCTGTATCTCCTAGCGTTGGTTGAGGTGGAAATATCGCTGGTCATTGAGGTTCATGAGCATCCAAACGCCGTTAGGGATTTAGAAAATATTAAATCAGACACGAAAGGATAACACATAGATATTCACAACAATTCACTTCACTAATTTAAGCTTTACAACTATGTTCGCGAACTAGATAAGCATTAACGGGTACTTTTCTGAAATGAAATGTAATCGTTGAAACTTGCCAAAGAGGTATCCTCCGATCTTTTCTCATAACTAAGCGACTATAATTCAGGCAGTTCTTGCATGGTTATATTGTCCACAAAAACAACTCTTCTCTATCTCACTGACTATTTATATGCTACTTAGTAGTGACGTTCATTTTCGGAGTGGAGTTGTTCTAGCTCGAAGTGCTAATTGAACTGGATGGGGGGGGGGAGACCGAGTTAGAGAGGACAGACTACGCGAAGAATCCATTGCTTCAACTGTACATCAGCCGAGACTTGCTCTTTTAGTATCCTTTTTCAATATATACATATAAAATAAAATTTATTTTATAAAAGAAGGGGGACTCCGAATATTGGAAATAGTTGTATATTGGAAAAACAATTAACATTGAAAAAATCATAAAGTAGAAAAATGTACATCTCATTCTGAGCATTTTAAACACTAATATGTTCGTAAAAATACTGTGTTTAACAATATTCAAGTAATATTTTTTTTTAATTCATTATATTAATTAAACGTATAAATGTAGATGATTTTGTTGTGTTTTGTGTTAGGAATATCAGTTTGGAGATGCAATTGTACTCCCTCCATTGTATACTTTTGTAATTAAAGAAAATCAAAGATTAATTAATTTTCTGAATTGTTAATACATTTTTTCCACCCTCGTGCAAGCTTAATCAGGGAGACAAAAATTAAAACAAATCTCTCTTAACATGATGTGGAATACCTATAGGTATAGTCTTTGTTACTTGTTTAGAAAGACAAAGTGGCAGCCTATTGTGTAGCTCGAGTACAAACTAATTCGATGTCTGTTTTATGATATGAGACAGGTGCGTCATTTATGCATTAAAATGCAGATAGGGAATGCTGTTCCGAAATCTGGTTTTACTACTTCAAGACAGCTTGATTCGCCTCCACGTTACTGATTAATTTACCATCACGAAACATCGTCTTCATTAAGTAGAAAAGGTTGAGAAGAATTGATATTTTTTTCACTTCTGTGATGAAATTCGTGTGTAAATGTCTCTTCATTTCGTTTCATTTACGAAGCATTCATTTTGATTTCGAAAAGATTTGACTGATTATTCAGAAATCTGTCGTCAAACCCCAGTTCTTTCTTTCTCTCTTTTTGTGTGTGACATTGATATTAACTGACAGGTGAAAGATTTTATTCATTACTAGCAGTAGCGCACCCAAAAATTTTTTCAAGGGTGAGTCCATGGTCGAAAATCCCCCAACTCGTATCATACCTCAAGACGACACCAATTGATTCTTCTGATTTTGTTAACAAAAAACAGTAAAAAATAAATTATTGAATTAATAATTAGCATTACTAATAAAATAAATTGTTAATTACGAGTACTTGATTAAATTTTACGTTATATATATATACATAGGATTACATTAATCGGAAAAAAAACTCAAGGGCTTTGGGGGGCGTCCGCACCCCCAGGACACCCCCCTTGTGTGCGCCACTGATTACTAGCCATTACCCGCCTGCTTCCCTGGGTTTTTTATGATGCTGTATGATTATAAACTGATAAAAAATTTTAATGTCTAAGTCCTAGCTTTCAGCGTTCGAATGTATTGAAAAACATTCTTATAGCTCTCTCCTCTTGTTTTAAAAAGGACAAGACTTGAATTCCTAAAAAGGAAATATTTTTATCTTCCGCAACACCCCCTTTCCCAACGTTTATTTCTGCAAAACTTGTTCCTCAAAAGTAGGAATTTTTTTTTTATTTATATCCTGTAACCCAATGGTCCCCAATCCCCGTACTGCAGACCGGTACCAGAACGCCCAACGAACATTAAATTATTTCTATTTTTTTACTGTGGTGTATTTCTCTCGGGTTTGTGCTACTTTCCATTAAAATCACTCTATATTCCATGTTAAATCACTTTATATTCATTTTTTTTTGGTGCTACTGTTTTTTCTTCTTCTAGAGGGATATTTAAATATAATTAAATTAAAATTATTAAATAAAAAACAATCTAAACATGCATGATATCATCATGTTTTTATTAAGATATCACTTTTTTATGTTAACAAATTGACTCGCTATTACGAATCAGAATTCAGTTTGGGATAATAATAATAATAAAATGCTTTGAAAACGTACCTTTTATTGCTACACAAATCTGTTGCAGCTAAACATTTAAGATTTTTAAAAATCACCTGTGTTTCGAAAGTTATCGCTTTCTGTCACGTATATTCTGCTGGTCACTGTAGCCCAGTGGTCATGATCACGAACTGGTGATCAGAGTGTCATGAGTTCGAGCCCTAGTACTTCTGAAGACCGCTGTACAGAGTAGTTGATGCATGTTAAATCTGTCACGGCTCAAAATCCTCACGTTTGCGTGGTGTAGTAGTTTAGAAAAAGGAGTGCCAGCTCAGGTGTCGTCCTCGTCACTTGACCGTGGTTTAGAATTACGAGGTCCGTCGCCAACAGACCGCATGTTGCTTTAAAGTGAGACGTTAATATAATCTTCACTCACTCTCAATCACAGCTGATTCTATTAGAATTTAATCTTAGATTATAATAAAATGCTTTGAAGATGTACATTTTATAACTCTGCGAAGATTTTTAAAAGTCATACCATCGATATACGATGGATTAATGTTTCTAAAATTATCACTTTCTCTCGCGTATAGTCGTACGTTATATCTGCCGCGGCTCAAAAGCCTTCCATTGGAGTGGTATGATAGTTTGGAGAAAGTGGTGCCAATGCAGGTTACGTCCTTGTCATTTGACTTATGGTGGTGGTAACCTAATGGTTATGGTCACCAACTCGTGCCTGGGGTGTCATGAGTTCGAGCCTTCGTGCCACTAGACACTCACCCTATAGAAGGGCTGATGCACGTTAAATCTGTCTGGGCTCCAAGTCCTTCCGTTGGTATGGTGTGATAGCTAGGAGAATAGGTTGCTAACTCAGGTGTCGTCCTCGTCACTTGACCGAAGTTCAGGATTCCGAAATACGCCGCCAATAGCCCTCGTGTCACTTTTAAATGCTACGGTAATTTGTTCTCTCGTGCAGTCCGAGACCGCAGTAGCTCATTGGATATGATTGTGATCTTAGTTTTCCCGAAATTTGTATTCGATCGAGTGATGAATTCGAACCCTGATTCTACTTTAGAGAGTTGTTCTGTTGTTGTTTCTTATGCCACTTGATCTCGACTTCGTCATATTCAGGCCCACGAGATTCATTATGGTAAGGGGCTAGATGTACGCTTGTCGTGGGCCGTAGCCTTGAGCACCATTCTGGTGACAGTACGATTTTGCTCGGTTCCACCCAACTTTAAGGGAGCACACCCTGGGGGTGTCAGGGGCATCCACCAACCTCACGAGAGCACTTGCGGCTCGACAGCTATTTAAAGTACCCCCATGCCGCAAAGGCACTATACATTTATAAACATTCATGTCTTCTCCGGGATTCGAACCCAGGCACAACCACTTCCAGCGTCACTAACCACTGTACCGGATGGGCGACAAGATAGTCGTTCTAAATTGTATGAACAGTGGTACACAATACACATTTTATATAACTCGACCTCCAAGTAACCTTGGGGGGGGAGGGAATGTCAAACCAGGAAAGTATTTTGCATTATTTACATTGCATCAGTAGCCCTCGTGTAGTTCTTGAGCGACCAACCAACGCACGAATAAATGTATTGTCTTATACTGTGTAAATTTTATTTTCTTCTTTCTACTGTGAAGAAAATACTGTCCATCTAATCGTTCCAGCAATGAACCAAGACTGAGCACTCGATTCCTTTTATGCTTCCAATCACATTAGCAGCCATGAATAAGGCCTGTTCGGTATTCATTCGGAATAATTCCCAAAGCGACCCCAATAAAGTATCGATCTGACCGTACTCGTGTTTTATTGCGCATTCTATATGATTTCTTTGTCTTTTTTTTTTCTAAACTACTTTCCATCGAGTTTCTGTGTCATAGTTGATGGAATGCAAGTGTGTTGAAACGATTTCAACATCACTAAAATAGATTTATGGGAAAAGAGCAATCGGAAATGGTAAGATTTTGTCCTCCTTTTTTTATTTACTGTCCATGAATTTATCCATTTCGATTTGTTGACGTTTATTATGGAATTCCGGTACTAAGTCAAAGTTCTGATTTCCTTCGATAATATTGATCGACAGGATTGACATTTTACTTAATAAATTAATATTTTATAATTTGTTTCAAACCATTCCGTTAGAATCGTATAAATGAATGCCAAATTAAATTTTAAAGTTTTATATCCAGTGATTGTAATATTAATTAATAAGCAAATGAAAATACTATACTTGATTTGGTTGAGTGGTCGCGGTAGCCTAGTGGTTATGGTCCCAAACTCGTGGTTTGCGTGTCGCGGGTTCGAGTCCTGGCGCCACTGAAGACCAGCCGTGTAAAAAAAAAGATAATTATAGTTCAACAGTCCGGTTCATCGACCTTTATAAGGCACTGACCTCTTAACTTCCATGATAATGTTTCAGAAAATTCCTGAGCTTACATAAACAAAAAAAAAAAGAATTATTATAATTAATTAACGACTTTTAATAGTATTTGGTATTTCTTTATTTTTGAAATGTATGCAATAAATTACAGTGTGTTGTTGTTGAGATAAGTGAGTGAGAGAATGTTAACGTCGCACTGTTCAGTTACACGAGGGCTTTTGGCGACGGACCGCATAATTTTGAACCATGGTCAAGTGACGCTGACGACACCTGAGCTGACACACCCCTCTCCTAACTACCACACCACACCAACGGGAGGACGTTTGAACTCTCGACAGATTTAACGTGCATCGCTCCCCTACACGGCGAGTCTTCAGTGGTTCTGGGGCTCGAAATCATGACACGCTATCCATGATCCGATACTTTGACCACTTGGCTACCGCAGCCACTGTTGTTGAAAAGTAGTTACATACATAAGAAAAACACTTCATCTTTGATGTGTACTTTTCTTTACTGTTTTTTTATTTCTTTAATGTATTCGTGTATTATTATGGTTTAGGATTTTTTTTATAGTATTGTTATTGTTTATATTGTATTATTTTTCGTGCTAAAGAACATTTTGTTTGTGTATATATTATTATAGTTTTATAAATCTCTACTTTAGAAACAGAGAAATTTGAACATCAAAGATACTTGAAAAAATAAAAATAATAGAGTTAAATATAAAAATATAGAAGCTGCAGTGTTATAAACATTGTTGACTCAAAACAGCTCTTGTAATGATTTATATGAAAATTTTACAGTTTTGTGGTTAGCTAACCTTTTCCCGTTCTGTTTATAATATTGAGCGAAATCCTATTGGAAAATCATAAATAGAAGTTCTAAATCCATTACGAGAAAAGGTAACTTACCTATTACATTCAAAAATGCATAACTACGATGAATCTCTGTCTCTCCATATATTATAGTATAGGAAACTTTTGTCTTTCTGAATGAGAATGCAATGGAAACATCCTGAATTTTCTTTCCTTTCTTTTTTTAGGGAGTTTATAGAACAAAATAAATGACTTTAGCTTGTAGAGAGTAAAACTGGATGCATCCTATAAGGCTGTCTTCGGCAAAAGTACGAGAGTTTGAAACTAAACGTGAAGCACATTTTCTGATAGAAAAATGCCTCAACTTTCTTGAAAATTGTGTTAATTATAACTCATACATCTGTTAACAATATAACGTTTTTAAAAATCTCGAAATTTTCCATGAATACTTTTTTTTTTTTAATACGTGAAGGCATAGCTCATTTAACATTACGGTATAGGAGAAAAAGCGCGTAACACATTCCATGCCAGAAAAAATGGATCAACACGGTTAAAAATGGAATTCATGATGTGAAAAATGCTATTCTCAAAAGGATAGTGAAGCCAGAATATCATAATAATTTTTAGTTTCTTTTATATCTGAAAAATGTTCCAAATTCGGGTCCTATTCTTTAACATTAACCGAAGACAGCCTTAATCTCTTAATGCATGATCTTTTTATAACCTTCCCATCGTCATATTGCTTTTAGACTATATTTGACCGAGGGAGATTTTAAATATTCCTAGACTCTGCAGAATAACTGTATTTAAATTTCAATTCTTATATTACTCAGATAAAATCTATATGTATTCAGTCACGTAATCCTTATACTTTTCATTCGTCGTTAAATCCATTGTATTTTACTTAATTCGTTTCTTTTTATTGCGATAAAGTATCTATTACTTACAGTATTCATTCGATAAACAGGAAAGTTTTACAATTTCATTGATTTTTTTTTTCCTTTTTCTCATTAAAATTACTCAACTTGAAAACTAGTATTTGCTCAATACTTATGTTGAAATGTCCGGTGTTTAGTGTTTACCTAAATACCGCTTCACTAACGAAGCATTGTGTCGCTTCCAATCAACTTCTGATTATTCGCAAGAAACGTGTTCGAAATGTCGTGTCCCAAGGGATTGACTTCCACGATGTGCGCTACATTCGATGGTAATGTGTGGGTCATTTGTGAAATTGCCACCAGATGTGGACTTTGATGGATACCCTACAATTAAATGTTGATATCCTTCCTGGTTGCTGTTTAATTCATTCATTGGTTGTTTAGTTACTTCATAATTAAGCATGGTGGAATGGACGTTATTTTTAAGACGTTAGATTTTCTTTCCTTTTAAAAAAAAATTATTTTTGTTTATATATTGAAAATGATTGAAAAGAATTCTCCCTGTTTTTTAAAGGGTGCTTCGTTATTACATATGATACTTGGAGGAATTGATTATTATATATACTAGCATAGTTTTGAATATGTAATATAATTTCTTGGTTTTAATGATAATTAAAAAATTATTTTTTGATATATGATGAAAAAATATGTACTGAAATAGGACCATGAGAGACTGGACGTTTAAGGAGCCTGAACATTAAAACTTTTTGTGCAATAAGTACGCCGAGTAGGAGAGTGAGATCAGCTCAGGTGTTTACTTGGACTATTGTTTAAAATTGAGAGGACCGTCATGAAACAGTCCTCATACAGCCTTATACTCTAAACATGATGTTACTTTAAAATTAACAATTGTAATAATTTAAGAAACATTAATTTAAAAAGAAAAAAATCTTGAACATTGGAATTTTGTTCTATGTCGTTAAATATTAAGCTAATAAAAATTTATTTGTAAGAAATTATATTAAAAAAGAATGTTTATATCCTCTTTAGGTACTCTAAAAAAACGTTAAATAAATTATTTGGTTCTTAATTTAGTTTTCATTCAAAATGATTTCGTTGCTGACTGCTAAGCTCAATTGCTGATCTGTAAATGCTACCAATGGAATCAGATATTATTTTGTTCCAAAAAAAGTGATGTAATCTTTTTGATTTGAGAATTTTATGAAGTAAAATCATTTTGTTGATCAATTGTGAATTAATTTGATATCTTACTACCTCTTGTTTCTTGTGTGAATTTGAAATCGCGGCAAATAGCCAATAATTTACAATTTTATTTAAAATCCCGAATATTTAGTTAAATTATATAATATTCTGACATATGGTGTCATTTTGATAAAACCCACTTTTAAGTACCTCATAAATATACATGTCAGAAATAAATTCACAAAAGACGCGTATAGCCTTTAATCTCTGGAAAATCTGCATTAAGTAGATAAAATAAAATGCTTCTGCTTATCTACGTTCTGATCCGCAGACCAGTTCCCACCTACGATGTCTCAGTCTGAGGCTTCGCAGCAAAGAATGAAGGTGAGTTATGTGCCTTGTTAGGTGAATGAAGAGTTATATACATTAGAAAAAAGTAATGAGAGAGAAATAACAAGAATTGTATTTGCATGTTTCGTTGAAAATGGCGCTGAAAATAGGAATATCAGGGGAAAAAATGAGAGGAATTTATAAATTTATGTATAAATGTCGGGGGGAGGGGAGCAATTTAAAAAACAAGAGCGACGGTAAAAATCTGATTCCACAGAAAAATCCAAAAAATGACCCGAAACACACAACACAAAACGGGTTACTGATACAGTGTCCGAATTGAAAATGGATAAAAATGAGAAATCAACAGTGTTACAGCAATATAAATTAACTGTCACATACTTAGTCTACAAACATAACAATAATTGTTAAATAAGATCGATTTTTTATCAAAAAAAAAAACCCTCGTAAAAATAACAGTATCCCTCAAACAGTGGCGCACACGGAAATTTTTCATGAGGGGGGGGGGGGGTCGAAAGTCTTTCATTCTTGTATCATACCCCAATACTTTTCCTTCATATTCTTTTGATTTTATCAATTGTCGAGAACAAAAAATAGTAAAAAATAAATTATTGAATAAATAATTAGCTTTAATTAGTGAAATAAATTATTAATACCTACTTAATTACGGAATTATTTTGCACACAATCTATACATAGGATTATAGTAAATAGGATTATAATCAACAATCCAATGGTGATTGGGGTGTACTTCTTGGGGTGGCGCCCTTCTGTGGGCGCCACTGTCCCCCCAAAAATCAGGATTATCATATTATAACGTTATTACCTTCAACTTGACGAAATGAGCAATTATTTGGCGTAAAAATCCGTAGCAGTTGGATATCAAATAAGTACCACCAATTGTGTTCATACAAGTGTTTTCTCTTCATAAATTCTTTGATAACCTTGTCTCATCTACCAAATTCGTTGACACTAATTTGAAATAATGTGTCATATAGCATACCACGTTCGAGCGATAAGATTTTCGGTGATAAATAAGCTTAGAAAAGACAGAGAGCTTATTTTCATGCATGGAGACAACCAGCATCGTTTTAAAAGATGCTAATCTTGGCGCAAATTTCGTTATCTATGTTTTGGGGAATTTTTTTTAAACTCTTCTTTTGTCTTTATTCTTTTGTACAAGAGGAACTTCTTCATTATGCTCGAGTTTAATGGCGTTTCCTAAGTTTATCTCTTCACCTTTATTCTGAACTAGGTCATTTTTGTGTTAGCTTCAGAATGTAATTAACTTACCTTTTCTTATAGGCCTAATTGACTCTGAAATGGAACTGGGGTCGTCCTTACTTTGTAGTTTGAGTGATTTGTATTTAATGACGGGCCACAGCTTGCGTTTCCCCCACCCCTCAGCCACCTGGTCGCATTTAACTCAGGTGGAATTGACTAGGAAGTTTTTGTTCTGTTGTAGTGTCATCTGAGTTTGTGGTGCTCTCTTCCGCTTATGTATATACAAGCCTTTGAACTATTTACTTTATCCCTAAGGCGTTCTTTGTGCGCGAGTCCTTTTCGTAGCTTGTTTTGAAAGGATATATTTTTGTGGAAAAGAAATGTTCTTAAATAGAAGAGAATTCCTCTTTTAGAGACTCGTTTCGGTCAGACCAGATGCTTATTCTTCGTTTTTAATTAATTTTTTTGAAGAGGGAGGGATAAATATAATAATTTTATTCTGGAAATGCTCATTTTTAATCAGTTCATGTTTTGTTTTGCACCTTGTTTTTATAATTTGATTTGTCTGTTGACGAAGTGGTAGAAATTTAAGTTCTTTCCGACTATTTCGTATTTAAATTTTTGTTATTGGAATATTAAAATATCGATCTTTCTGTTGTCTATTGTCTTTTTTCTCCCTATTAAAATTATTTGAAATTTTTTCCTCCTTAATAATGTAGTTCTTCGAACTATGTATGTTCATGATGTAGATTTCTTGCTTCATGGGATATCGCGAAAAAATGTTATCTCTCTCTTTTTAAAAACTGTATAGAAAACTGTAACTGTGTAAATAATTTTTTTTCTCGTTAAATCATAGATGTAAGAAAAATTCCAAATATTTCATTTATTAATCAAACACCGTGATCTGAAATTAAAAAAAATAAGAAGCAAAATGTAAAATTTAAGAAGAAAGAAGAATATGTTGTGCTAATTTAAATGAGAATTGTTAATTTAAAGAATATATTGTTCAATAAAAGTTCTCGTATTTTATTCGAAATTGTATATATGTACAGTCAGTCGGGCCTTTATTTAACCAAGTTGCCAAATCTCGAAAAAAAGTTAGGTTACGTGAAAAATTCGTAAAATAGAGATTCATTTTCAATGTACTTTATCTGCTTGGTTACAGAAAAAAGTTCGTAAAATAGAGAGGCTCGTAAAATGGAGGTCCGACATTATATACATAATGAAAGGCGTTTGTGGAAGATTTCTTGATCTGAAATGACGTAATACTGAATCATTGACAATTTTTTTTTTTAAAGCATGTTCTAAAAGCATACCGTGAAATTTAAATGCAAAGATTTTTCAAAATTAGTTACAGCTATTTCTGGTGGCGTTTCAGGCAGCGTTCAATGTACTTAAAATAAATTAGTGTTGAAACTACCTTGCGTAACCAAATACTAGAGCAGTTTAACCGAGAGAGTTGTGTGTCTATTTCAATGCAGACATTGCTGGTGGTAGTTTCAAATTTCACTTTTTGCTTGTTGATTGATATTTGAATACTTTTTGTTGCGATTTTACGCTTAATTACGTTCGGCATTTTTAAATTTATGTAAATGATACTCAACTAATTTTAATACAATTTATAACTCCTTATGTGGTATATTTTATGATTTCCTATTAAACACATATTATTTATTCATTGTTCTGTTTTTTGTAATTTTGGACCAGTGCATTTCAAAAATAGCAAATCTGTTTTGAAACATTCTGTATATAATTCTCTCTATACATTCTTTCTTGAACTTTACCTTTATACTTTATAACTTTCTACAGTTTTGTCTGTCATTTTTCTCGTACCTATTTCAAAATGTGTATAATAGTATATCTCTCTCTCTTTTTTTAAAAAAATTGTTTTTATTTCTATTGTTATTGCATTGGAGCATTTTCGTAACTGCCATTTTTATCCCCGAGGGAGAATATGTAATCAGTTTTCTTGAAAATAACATAGGCAAACGATAATTTTCTCCAACTCGGCCTGTATTCAATTTAATTTAAAGAAATCTAAGATTTTCTTTTCTTATTTATTGATCCTGACTGCGGTATTTAGACTAGTGTTTGATAAATTCTCTAATGTATTTATGTTATGTTTCTGAAAGAAGAGAAAGGGTAAATTGATAATATTGTTTTAGATTACATGGGAAGGGAAAATTTAACAAAATTCCATATTGCCACACATTTTTACTTTGTAAATTTATTTGTTTCGAAGGTGAAACTTCGATGCCAGACGATATTTTTTAAAAAAGTTATAATAGAGTTAATGCCTGGAAAATTTTGCATGGTCACTTTAGATGATCGAAAAAGACTCTTGAAGAAATTTTTATTTGTAAACAACCATGAGAGTATTATATCGAATTAGTTTACCGCTCCGTTTCTTTTTCTTAATAATTTTTAAAGTTTTGATTTTTAATACTGACTTTGAAGTATAGGACGTGCAGTCATCAAAACCCAGCTTAGAACTTCTAAGATTTCCAAATACTTTCAAAGTAATTTTTTAAAAACAGCATACTGAATCATTTTAAATACTTTTTAGGGATTAGAGTACCAATAAATACTTATACATAATCTATTATATTTAAAATGAATTATCTAAATTTTGTAAAAATCATAATCTTGAATGAAATCTCAACTATTTTTTTTTTAAAAATACTTTAAAGTGGTTCGTGAAAAAGTACTAAACTTTTAACCAATAAAAGTATTACTAAAACAAACTATACACGTTTATCTAGGGAATGTACTAAAATTTTAACATTTTATTAAAATATAAAAAATTTAGAGCTGATCGAATACGTATTATAAGAAATGCGAGATTTATGAAGGCTGTAATTGAAATAAGCCATAATTCAAAAAATATTCATACAATAAGAATTGTTTTAGTACATTTCATTGACAATCGTATAAATTTTAGGTTAAAAAAGATTCAGAGAAAAACATGTATAGTATTTTTAATCATCATACTCGCCATGATAGATTTTGAATAATTTAAATTGTGTTCGCTTCTCTCTAGTTGATTAAAAGACTCGCTTCTAGTTTATTTAATTTTATGTGTATTTATCCCCCTCTATGTTGCGTAGAAACAAAGTAACATATATTTTGTACAGCCAAAAGCTTGCTTGCTGTATTCAATAAGGTAAACAAAAACAAAATGTGTTTTGATCAAATTTGGACATTCGAACGTGTTTGGATACCTGAAGTAAACTATATAAAAGCGTATATTAGGAATATATTTTCCAAATCAGCATGTATTTGTAATGAGAAATGATAAAATGGCTGTCTTTCGATCCATTTCCGGCCCTCGGAAGTCTGAAGAATCAATAGTAATGTCTCTCTCCATCCACTTTTCTAACTGTAGGAAGGCATATCTAGATCGGATCAATAAAGGGAGCATCTCTCTTTCAAGGTCAGGCACGAAAGCATTTTAGTTTCAGCATAAAAAGTCTCTAGGGATGCCGGGCAAATCTAGATGTGCTCATATTAATTCTCTTGTAAAGAAAATGCTTCAGGAGTTTAGAAACTGTTGTAAACCGTATCTTTTTTTTTAGTAAGGCCAACCTGAGAAAAATAGGAACTCGGACAAAGTTATACCGTGTCTTTTAATAATAATAAACATTTCGAAAAAAGTTTTATTCATGAGCTTTTTATCTTCATGGCATTTGCAAGGGCGTAGCTGCCGCCTTATCAGTCGTATCAATGATATCTGGCCCAACATGTGTAAAGAAAAATTCGTAATTCAAAGGAGCTCCCGAGAAATATTTCATACAGGACCATCTACGCCAGTGAAAAATAGAACAGAAAATTTAAAATTAGAAGTATCTTTTTTTTTATTCAAATTATACTGAAATCTGCGAATGTATAGCATAGCAGAATTTTTTCTTATGCATTATGAACTGATATTAATGCAAAATAATGATTAAGATATCTTCTAAATAATTATCTGAAATGTTTTTAAAGCTTAATCGCTGGTATCTGTATTTGACTAGTCAAGTCAATTTTGATTCAACTACTGAAATTTTTTTAGAGGAAAAATTCTTTTTGAGTAATTTCAGATTTTTAATATTTTTTCTCATTTTATACTTTTAAACGAATTAATTATTCATTTATCATACGTTAATGCAGAGTTATTCGGAAGATTTAAATTTAAAACAAATACATATATATTGATATATAAGTAGATAAATTAAAATACACTCGAATATCTCTTAAAGTTGTATATTTGAGTCATATTATAATTTCTGGGCTTGAGAGTACGGTATTTGTGCAGGTATACTTTCATCATACTCCCTATCTAGCCCTATTTAGAGTAGCTGCTTTTGTAATCAAAATAACGAATTTGATTATTGTTATTTAAAGTGAAGAGGGGAAGGGATGGCTATTGCAGCCAAAGTATCTTTCTTCACTTTGACGTCGCATGAAAACTTGAATAATAATTACCATCTTAATCATTGTGACAGTCGCTGGTTTTCCAACTGCTGTTTAAGTTCTAATTGCGTGTTGATCCAGTTTGGTCAGTTCATCAAATTGAAAATCAGATTTTTACAAATGAACTGAGCTTGATTATCTTATAACTAGATCTTTTTGGATAATTTTATAATTTAAAATGACACATTGTGAAGCCATAACACGGGGTAGCTACCGCTATTTCAGCCGTATCAATGATACGAGGCCCGCAAGCTGCTGTACCAAGCTATGTGCAACATTTTGACATTGCCATCATTTTTATTTTTCAAGAAAAGGCTTCTACGGATTTTTGATACGGGTCCTCACCCAGGACAAGCTGCGCTAGTGAGCCGTAATAAATCAATTCAAGTAAAGGATAAACACAAGTTACTTATGTAATTAAATGTACAGCTTACATTTCTTCAAAATGGAATGATTCATCTATCGACATGCATTCATTTGATTGTGATTTGATTGATCTTTTATTATTTTCCTTCAAATGCTTCGTTGACCATTTTACTGAAATACCATTCCATAAGAGAGCAAATATAGTTATATATCGTTGTTCCATGTCAGTGGTTGTTTTTTTCCTTTGAGTTTTTATTTTATATATTCCATATTGATTTTTGTGTGTGTGAAATGATGCTACAAATTCGCATCTCCTTTCCTGTGGACGAAGTGTGCATATTTGAGAACTTCCACCTCTGTGTTATCCAAAATTTAGAAGTTTAGACAATTCTTGCTACTTAAGTGCTCTGGTGGCGTTGAACTTCTGAGAAAATTATCCCAACTTCGAGGAAATGGTACTTTTGAGCTGTTGACTTTTGACTTACTTCTTGCATTCTTTGTTTGCAAAGATAGAGAGACTGCATGGCAGCGTTTATTTATATAAAAAAGCACTTGGAACCTGGCCACACTTGGCGTCGTCCTGAAACACCATTCGTTGATCAAGAAAGTTACAGGTAGTTTATTTAAAGAAAAGTGTGTTTAGACTTTACATTCTATGGGAACCATCATTCAAAGGAGCTGAGTTGCTAGCTGAGGCATAATTTTTTTTCGTTAGATTTTTGATTAGTGAAAAAAGATTTAACATTAGAGTTTCAAATAGAATGTGCTCAGAAAATGACGTGAAGCGTGCCAAAAATGTAAATAAGATGGTTTTTCGATTTTAAATATTAAGAAATTTGTTTTTCTTTTTCTGATAACCAGTTTTTGAGACTGATTCCCCCTGCCCTTTAGAAGTGAGGGTGATCACTTGTTAAAAAATGTCCAATGTATTTAATTAAAAAAAAACTTTGTTCGGTAGATGCTTAGTCACTAAGTATACTTTGTAGATACTGTATGGTCTGCCTTTGTTCGTTGGTTTAAAAAATTAACATTTTTTACTCTTTTGTCATCAATTATTAAATATTAAGTGAAACTCGATCGGAGTATTTTAACTAAACAGGGAAAATTTTCGTAGGACTTCTTATTCCTATTGATCATTCCTTTTTATGAGGTAACATTCTACCTTCTGCCCTCTAACCTTTGCCTGATTGGCGTTTTATTAAATCCGTTTGATTTATAGACTATACTGTGGACTAGTGTTTCTTGATATTTTTCAGTCTTCTTTGTTTTTTATTTTGTTTGCAGTTGTCTTGTAATCCACCATTAGAAATTAAAAATAATGTTTTATTAAAACTTAGAATGAAATTTGTTAGGATTAATGCCACTAATTAGTAGGTTGGTACTAATAGTTGGAATCAAATTATAATTCAGCATTGAATACCTCGCTATTACACAATTCCAACTAACGGAGTATATATCAGCCATTTCAAAAATTCAAATTTCTAGTTTTCTTTACATTGCCGTTTTTTACTTATTTTCTGTTGTTACTTTTTAAAAATTTGATGTGTAAATTAAATCTTTCTCAAAAGGGAGAAAATTTTTTTGGTTATTTTTTTTATTGAAGTCGTTGATTACAGCATAATATAAGTAATATTTGAAATCCTTCTCTTAACCACACAATTTTACTTTCCGTTTTGAAAGGTTACCAAGAAGTTTTGAAATTAGACGTACGTATCATTCTTAAGACGTTTCTTTATTTGATTTTAACTCACAATTGGAAAATTTTC
Organism: Trichonephila clavata; assembly: GCA_019973975.1. Lineage (NCBI taxonomy): Eukaryota > Metazoa > Arthropoda > Arachnida > Araneae > Nephilidae > Trichonephila > Trichonephila clavata. The sequence continues at coordinate 167,443 of BMAO01024874.1, forward strand.
CGCTTTCAGTAAACATTTTTGAACTTTTTTTTAAACCACAATCCTCTCTTTGTCCTTTATGAAAGTTTATTATGGAAACTTGTTTTTTAATGTTGGCAACACCTCATTAGTAAACCTGAATTCACCTTTACCTATTTAAATTCATATGTATACCATTTTTAAATGTGTTATGATTATTATGTATGACATGAATATAGTTTCTCTATTGACTGTGTATCTTTTTCTTCAGAATCATGACGATGTGGTGGCCATCAAGTGCATTAATAAGAAGAATCTCGGCAAGTCCCAACCTTTGATAGGGAAAGAAATAAAAATTCTACAAGTGAGTGATTTTCTTTTTTTTTTATCTGTCCTTGGGGGATTGTGAAAGAAATTTTTAAGAAGCAGTGTGATGTTTTGAAAAAAAAAAAAATCGTTTTTCGTTTGAATGACGGATTATGATGATGTGACAAGGGTTGTCGGTTAAAGGTTATCAAGTGTTATGAATCGTTAAGAAGGAATATGGCCGAACAATTTAAATTTATTCTAGAAGGGTATATTCCGATATATTCATATCGGAAGTCATTTTTATATAATTTATATAATATTTACTCTTTTTCAGCTTATTTATGAAAAATATTTTGAAGAATCCTGTGTGTTTACAAAACGATGGATGAGATCTGAAGCATCGTCAGAAGTTGTAATATTTTAGTGGTTACAATACGCTAAATTCATGACAGCCACACAGGGACGTCTTAAGGCATGGGCCAACTGGTCCCAGGGCTTCGCCTTGTTCTGGACTCACCCTTAATAAGGTCATGATTTGAATAATTTCAAAGGTCAAATGTTTTTTCCGGTTGTATCCTGCGAAAAATTGGGAATTTTTTGGTCGATATGTCAACTAGCTACATGTGATGACCATTGTACATGTATAGGCCTAGGCCTACCACCATACACCATCATTACTCATTCAGGCGGCAGTCGGTCGAGCTGGTTTGTGAGATTATAAGTCATACATATTTATTTGTTTCGAGGTATTGTTTGTACGGAGTATTTGACAGCACATGCCATGTACTGTCTACTCTTATGGGTCATAGGTGGGGCCTAGATTTGTGTAGGGGCTCAAGGCTTACTTTTGCGTAGGGGCCCAGGGCCTCAAGAAGTTTTAAGAAGACCCTGCAGCCACATGATAAATGCAGTCACGTGTTCCCCATTGAGTTCAAAACTGACATTTGACTACCACTTGTTGAACTACTTGTAAAATTTGGACCCAATTTCAAATGAACTAGCTTACAAAATATGTTCAAGTATTAAGGTATTTTATAAAAGCTTTCAGGCTCGTTTTATCAATGGATCCGAAGGTCTCGTGGGCGGTCGCAGCAGAAACCACGGGTACAGGGGGTTGGAGAATATTTCCCTCCCCTCCAGTTTCATGTCTAAATTGTGGAGGTGGAGATAAATGGGGTCGCCATCTATCGTGTAGAAATCCAACCTGTCTCAGGCTCTGGCATTTTTCATTTTTTCCCTTCGGGAAGGACACGGCAACAACAACAACATAAAAGTTTTCAAAATTTAAAAATAAAAATGCGTACGGACATTTTTAAATCAAGTGTATTTTGTTTTCCAATTTGCAATCTTCTTGATAACAAACATGTACTTTCTTTTAAAAAGTTTCTACGAAAAACAAAAGTTGGCAACAGAGAAGTGCATTAACTGATTGTCTGGAAACTCGCGATTGCATTTATCACGTGACTATGACATCACAGAATTTTTTTTTAATTAATTGGCTGGAAACACATGATTGTAAATATCATGTTACTATGGTGTCACATGAATTTAGCCCTGACTGTTGTAACAACTTTTTTGAAATACATTTTAATACTTTGTGGCTTTAAAATTCCTCTCTTAAATTTCAAGTGACGTTTCTTTTAAACGGCTTGCAGTTATTAGAACAATCAACAAATATTTCTCAATCATTACGATTGCTAGCCCTGGATGTAAGCAACAATTACCGTATTTACATATTAAAGGGTAATTATATTGTTAAATTTAAAACTTTTCCATCTTTTTATTTAGTGTTTAAGGTGGTAATAGCAACATATCTTTTATTTTAATCGATATATTTTCATCTGTAATCAAATTTATTTTAAGCATTGCCCTGATTCTCTGTTATTTTTTTATAATGAGTTGAATAATCCTTTTTTTAAAGTATTTTGATTTTCTTAAATATTTATTAAAATCATACTTGAATGACATTTTATAATCATGTTAAAAGGAATTTATTCTAATTCCTACTATTTCACAAAATGTGAATAATCTCGATAAAATTTCAATTTTTTATTTTTAACACCTTATATATATATAAATAACGTATTAATATTATTACTATGTATGACATTTGTATTACAAAAATGTGATCAATTTAAAACATTTGTGACTGAAATGTGTGTTAAAGAAATCGAGAAATACCAATGAATATTGGAAAGAAATGTTCAGAATGAAAAGAAATGAAATCTTATAATTTTTTTCGCGTGTTAAAATTTTTTTTATATGAGTGTCCTTGATTCATTTGCGTGCTGGTTCTTCTTTCCATGAAGGACACTACTTTTTTAATATTTGCTTTTGTGTGCTTATCTTATCTCTTTACTGAGATATTTGGATGAAAACGACCATTTTTAAGAAAGTGTAAAGTGGGATCGTTTTCTAATCATTTTGAATTTTTTTCACTTTAGGTCCTTAAACAACTGATTTTGTATTGGAGTTAGTGCTTGTTGTCATGCTAGTCGCGTTTTGACAAACTTTTTTGTTTTATGATAAGTTTTTAAGACTTTCTTCTTTTCTTTCCATTTTAAACTGGATGATTTGATAAATAGAAATTCGAATGATAGAAGAAAATAGAATTTATTAATCGTATGTATTTATTGATGGATATTCCTAACATTTAGGAAATTATTTTTGTATAGATTACGCTGAAATGCATAAAATTCTGTTAAATAATAACTGTGTGTTCATGATATGGCTTATGTCTTATGGAATGATAAGGATAAATTGAATCATATTGGGTCTCGTGTATATCGTACTGTTTCAAGAATAAGGACCGTAAACTTGGCCATAGTGAGGTACATAAATCCTTTGTGTGACTTTTTAGTAAGGCTGGAATTAAAAGGAAATCAAAATCCGCTAAATTTTAAAGCTTTACTGTTTGAATATCGTCGTTTATCAAAGTTTGGAATGCTTGGAACCCAGGATGAGTGTGTGTGGTAAACTATTAGATGTACCGGGAAGTTCTGTCAGTTCTGGTTACAGCAAGTTTCAACAAGTATGCATATTTAGCTTTCTTTTTATCAATGACTGCATACATACTGACCTTATAAATGTTAGGTGAGACGTGATCGTATACCCATGGCTACTGATAAGGCTGATTTACACACCGTAGTTCGTACAAATTTCAACAGGAAATGCTACAGTAGCGTGTGGAAATTTATTGAAAGTTTTTGGTGAAAGTACAGTTTCTGTTAGAATTTGTGTGTGCTGAAGATAGTTCGAAACATTTCAGGTGATTTCGACCTTTCTAATAAGCTGCTCTCTCTCTCTCTCTTTGCCCCCCAGGGGGCTCAGCTTCTTTAGGTGAGTACGGGTGTCACAATCCCGAGGTGCCCTAGTGATCTTTTCCTTTTCCCACGGGGTTTACTGTCTTTGGTAAACACGGGCTTCACGATCCCGGGGTACCCTAGTGATCCTTCTCTATTTTCGACCCTCTTTCTTGTCATTCAATTCATTCTTTCTTTCTCTTCCCGTCTAGACCACAGATATTAAAACAAATGTTTGGCGCAGTATAGCCGAAATCGGCTCTTGCGCCAATAAACCCCAAAATCACTCACTCACTCACTCTCTCTCTCTTTGAGCAAAATTCTTTATTGATAGCATTGGAGATGGTGGAAAGGCTATATTCAGCTCAACAAACTATTTCGGAAACTGGGATTTGGTGTGGAAATATTCGAGATTGGTGCCAATCAAGTTCCATGAGAAGAATTTGAATTATCGTGTTATCTTGTGCACATCTCTGCTTGCACGGAACAAAATCGCTCCTTTCATGGACCAGATGGTAATTGGAGATGAAACATGGGTTTTTTAAAATTAAAACGTAAGGAAAAGGGTATATTGTGAACCCTAAGAACCTGTTCCCTGCATCGCTAAGCTAAAGTTGAGCCTGAGTAAGAGAATGTTGTGTATATGGGCATGAGAGGACCAATTCATTTTGAGCTTTTGAAACCAAACTGAAAATATTCGGAGAGGTACTGACAACAATTGGATAATTTATAAACAGCACTCCAAGTAAAGAGGCCGTCAATGTTTAATAGGAAGGACATGATGCTTCATGATGATGTCAGGCCACAAGTTGCTTTGGGGACTAGTAAGAAATTGGCAAATCTAGTGCGAGAAATTCTGTCGCATCCACCATACTCTACTCTCCGATTATCACTTGTTTCTGACCTTATAAAATGTTTTGGGGGCAAAAAATTCAAAAACGGGGAAGATATCAGACAAACACACAAACACTTGTTCAATTTTTCACCTCTACGGGGAAGACATTCTTTTAAAAATGGGATTTACAAATTGCCATTACGCTGGTAAGAAGCTATAAATAATGATGACAATTTTGTTATTATATAAATTTTACAAAAAGTTTGGCAAATTTATTATTTTGATTTATTCTAAAAACGGACAGAACTTTCCGGTAGACTTAATATTATTTTCTTAGTTTTAGACATGCGTTCTTTTTATTTTACTGTCTGAATCTTATATTGGTTTGCACGCATTGTACTATATGTCCTCTTCGACATTGAACCAGTAAGAGTTTATTCAGGGAATCTTACGTCTGTCCGACAATCGTGGTCATCACTATTTGGTTTTTTATTCAGAGAAATGGTCACGTTTTTCCCCAACAGTGTCATCAGTAAGTCACTGTCCAGGTATCTGAGTTGTACTTTATTCTTAAGAACTTCATTGGTTCAAAGACACCGCGCATCTCATTTCCTTCCATTGTCAAAGACTCTTGCACATGGAGTTCTATTCCCCCATACTAGAAGTAGACGAATCCCCCCCCTTCCCCAAACGATTGAGCATTGTTTTCCATTTAAACATATTCGTCTAGCGTAGGTAATGGAGTGGATAGAGGAAAAGATCACATTCATAAATCTTTTTGATCGCTCCTTAAGAGGGGTAGGCAGAAACATTTCCAAAAGACAAAATACTTAATATTTTTCTTATGTGAAACTTGTTTATGTGAAGAACCCAGCAAAATGTATAACGCAATGTTGGTGAATAAAAAAATATTTCAGGAATAAAATTAACTGAAAACTTTGAATTCGGCAAATTAAAATTCGCATACATTTTATAAAATTATTTTCATTTGGGTTGTCTAATGTGAAGTTTAAGGATCAAACTCGGAAAATTTTGTTGAGAAAACTATCCCAATATTAATATAAGTTCACGTGCCGTCTGAGTGGCGTAGTTGCTTGTCGCTGGCCTTGTACGCCTAAGGCTGCGGGTTCGACTCCGGGCCAAGTCAGTGGATTTTTATGATGCAGAAAATCAACAGCGGCCATGTGGCACGATTATGCTGGCATGTAAACGAACCCTTTGAGTTCCTATTTGGCTTGGGTGCTCTCGCCAAAATTAAAATTCTATGAACGGTTTCGCATCCCCAGAGCCCAGGTGCTTCCGTCTGAGGAGAAACTGGGTGTTAAAATTACCTACAGCGATTGGTATCCGCCTATAGGGTGCCGCACTAAAAAGAGATAACAGCTCCTGAGGAATGTACTAGGTCTGCAATGGTAAACATCAATCCGCGCGCAGCCCTATTAGAAATAAAAAATAATAATTTAATTCATGTTATACTCTTTTATTGTGTGGCCAACCATATGTCGTGATGCATGTTAAATCTGTGAAGGCTCAATGTCCTCTTTTTGGTATGGTGTGGTAGTTAGGAGAGGGAGGTGCAGGCTCAGGTATTGTCGTTGTCACTTGAACGAGTTTCAAAATCGAGGTCCATCGCCAATAGCCCTCGTGTTGCTTTGTAGTGCGACGTTTATGTAAGTCGCTCACTAAGAAACTCTTGGCCGACGTGTCATGAGTTCGAGCCCAAGTTTCAATATATACCAGTCGTGTAGAATGTCTCTGAACGTTAAATTTGTCGAAGTCTGTTAATCCGTCCTTCCACTGGTGTGGTGTTGGAAGTTTGGTGAGTGGGGTGCCAGTTCAAGGCTCGCCCTCACCACTTGACCGATGTTCAAAATTACGAGGTCCCTCGCCAGTAGCCCTCGTGTTATTTTATAGTACGACGTGAATGAACTCACTCATACTCTTTTATTTTAGCTTTTTTAAATTTTAAGAACATTCGATATATATATTATTTTTCATTTGGTAATGTGATACCGGTGGCGAATCTAGGAATATCCTTTATACAAGAAAAAAAGGTCTTTAATATGAGGGGATTTTTATTTTAACTAATATCAAAATTAAAAACTTTGACATCTTGCTCTAGAGGGGGAAATGTGTGATGAGTTTATAATATTCCATCTGGGTTCCAAAATTATTCATTCTAGGTGTAGCGAGGCTGATGCGCGTTAAATTATCGAGGCTTAAAGTTTCTTATATTGGCGAATAGTAGAAGTTTGGTGAGTGCAAGCTCGTGTGATTCTCACTACTTGACTGCGGTTCAGAAATGCTAGGTCTTTTTTCTAATGGCCCTCATGTTACTTTACATTGGGATGTTTTTGAAAACAATAAATCCAAGTCAAAATTAGCTTGCTTTTTCTTCTAATATCAGAAAATATGGGATTTGAGGTAGCGACGTTAAACAATTTTAAAATCATTTAGGCACATTAAAATCATAAAGCGTCGCTTGAGAACTATAACCATGACAAGAAAAGATGAACCAATACGGAAATGCTCTTTCACATAATTCATCATTAAAATGATTACAAGTCACTTTTCGTATTCGTTAATCTGGATTTGACGTCATTAAAGTCTGAAGCGATTAGACCGACGAAGCGTCAAGTGAAGTTTCAAGGTCGTGGATTTCGAAAGCGCCCATTGTAAGATATTCAGCAATAAATTAATATTTTTTGTTAATCCTGCATTGCTTATAAGCAGTTAAATGAGGTAGGAAGTACGAGAGAGAGATCGGGGATATATAGAGAGTCCAATAAGGTGCGCTTGTGCTTTCTAAGATTTGGTAAAATTCGTTAACTGGCTGTAGAAGCAAGATCGTGATGTCACTGGTCAATGGCCTGTTGTGTAATACCAGTGTGACGGCTTCCTAACTAAACCTAACCAGCTTTAAAACTCTTTAATTGTTAAATGTTTTCTAGTATTTCATGTAGTAGTATTAATGCTTTGAGTACGTTACCGTTAAAGTATAAATAATTTAGTTATTTCATATAATAACTAGGTATTTCATGAAATAACTAGACAAGTCAATTAAAATATATAATTGATAAGAAATTTTATACTTTTCCTAGGTTATTTTATAATTTAATTGCTCATAAATAGATAAAAGCTCTGGAAAAATTCATTTTATCCCTATTACGGATGATTTTTTTTTTTATAAATAATAAGGAAAAGCAGATGGTATAACTTATTATTGCTCATATTGTTAACATTAGTTAAACAGAAAGCGGGGGAAAGAAGAATGTGTGTTTTACATCTGTTTAGTCACGTTGTACTTTTTTCTTTGCTGTTTCAGCCCTTTTTACTTCAGCTATCAAAGTTAATAATTTTTCACAAGTAAGTGCAACACTATTTTTCCGTTGTCTCACGCTTATTTAATAAAGATTCAAATGTCTTGCACTGAATTTTCTTATTTACAGGTTAGTCTTCCATTCTTGAAGAAGTCATTGCTTGAAAAAATATTAGTTAATTCAAAATGTAAAACGCTAACATAAATACACCGCCTAAATTCTGTGTTTAAAAGCAACGGAATGAAGCGTACACACACGTAATTGCAAAGTAGCTATAAGTGTTTCAAAACTGATTAAAAGCAGCTAAAATCGGTTAAAAGAACTTTCGAGTGCTGTATTTCATACTTTAACAATCAAGTAATTGCTATTCTAGAGAATGCCTAGTTAAACCATAGAATTCAATAATTTTATATACTTTAACTGACTTGTCCAGTTATTTCATGAAATACCCGGTAATTCTATGAAGTAACGGATTTCACACTTTAACGGTAACAAATATAAAAATTGGTTTTATTCCTCAAACTTTTTCATTGATCTTTAGTAGTTAAATTAAATTCCCTTAAAATACACATCCCTCTAAAGAGAAATCTTATAATGAATTTTACATTAAAACTAGTTCTGGGCCATCACGAATATTTTGAAGCATGTATACTATACTTGTTTCTTATCATATTTAAAATCAGGACCGCTGTAGCCTAGTGGTTATGGTCATGAGGTCGGAGTGTCGCAGGTTTGAGCCCTGTTGCCATTGAAGATTTGCCGTGTAGAGGGGCCAATGCACATTAAATCTGTCTAGACTCAGTGTCCTGCCTTGGTGTGGTTAGAGAGGGTGATGTGTGCCAGCTAAGGTGTTGTCGTTACTTGACCGAGGTTCAAAATTGCGAGGTCCGTCGCGAATTAGCCCTCTTGTTGCTTTATGAGGAGAGGTTAATAAAATTCTTACTAACTCAGTATTTAAAATCTTTGCTCAATATTTAATGAATTAATTGAACTACAAACATAGTTATATTTTAAATTTGTGGCATAATGTATCAATATACCTTTTATAATTCAATATCGTATCATCACGATTATATACACAAGAATTCTTCAAGTCCGTGTGATATATGGAGATAAATATGCGTCTTTTTCAGTTTCAGGGACAAGTGTATCTACGTGTCCGAGTCTTATTTTATACGATCTGCACATGATTTTTTTTTTTCATTTCAAAAAATATAATCACATACTGTATTGTGTGAGCCTGTTATATATTTTTCCTTCTTGAAGAGATATGTGTCCTTTCTTAAATCCTTCTTTGCGTTGAACATTTGTTTCTCTAACAGCGCCTTTATTCCAAATGCGCAACAGGATGAAAAAACTGCGAGAAAATTTCGACAAACTTTGAATGCTTTTGTTCACTGCACACCGTTTTGAATTTTATGAGGCGGTTCTAATCTTATCTTCTCTGCTTAGAGTCGGAGAGAGAGACAATCCTGCGACCTTGTATGTTGTCATTAATCTTAGTGGCAGCTGATCTATGGCAGAGAGATTCGCGTTTCCTGGTTTTTGAAATTGTTTTGTGTGATGAAATTGCTGATGGTCGCGTGTTGTGGGAAAATGTGCTTTTCTGTGGGAAATCGGAATTATTACGTATTTGTTGAAGATCATAATTATTGATTGTTTTTTTGACCGGACTTATACAAATTATTGATTGTCTCAGTCCGCTACTCTTACCATATTAGTAATGACTTCAGAATGTATGTGGCGAGAGTTATGCAATTTAGTATAAAATATTAGATTTTCCTTATTCAGAAATTATTTCCCCTCTTTTTAGAAATTATTTCGTAATTTTTTTTAAAGGAAGCCATATAGATGATCGTGTTGATGCTAATTTCAGTGTTTTCTTCAGTGCAAAAAGAATTATATATCAAAACATTTAAAAAAATATTCATTATTTGCCTGTCTTTAAGCTATACATTTCTTTCCACGTGGGTTTTCCTTTGTGTTGCTTCATGTTACGATTGGACTCAATTTGAACATTTTCAATTTGCCACAAATTTCGAATGCTGGTAACTGTATGGTAATAAATTAAGACAGTTTTCTGTATGGGCTAAATTTAGATGACGTCATAGCATAACTGCAATCGCATTTTTCAATCCTTAAATTCATATGACATCATAGTTGCATAATAAATGCAATTTCGTGTTTCCAATCAATGAGTTGATTTGCTATTGTTTTGTTGTTGCCAAATTTTGCTTTTTTACAAAAAGTTTCCTTTAAAAATGTCGTATTTTTTAACAATAACAACCCCCACATAAATAAGCAAAATGAACATAATTTAAAATTACTCATAAAAAAAATTATTTAAAATTTTTTTTGAAGTATCTTATTACTTGGACATTTTTACAGAATTTTTTAATGTGAAATTTTATCTGGATTTTATATTAACATGTAAAAAACAACTCTAGATGTCAGCTTTGGATTCAGCGGAAAACATTGGATTATATTTATCATATGACCGTTATGAATTTAGTCGATTTTTAATTAAAATTGTGTAGTTTTAATAAGCGGTTTTCCGATTCGGTTATCCCCCTCCTTATAGAATAGATAACCAATATAAATTATGTGTAACTAAACGTATAGTATTTATTCTTCAAAATAGAGAGGTAATTATAACATTAAAATATTTATGATCTTGATCGAAATTTTGTTGTCTCATCGAGTGGAACATGCAAACACACACACGCTACAAGAAGGCAGTATTATTCTAATCCTAAATAAGTATACTTATATATATCAGCTACGTGCTTTAATTCTCGAAAATTAAGTGAATTATTGAATTTATTTGCACTCTGCGTTTGTTTTGAAATGAGATGACCCAAACGCTATTTCTAATTTCTGTTTATTTCTAACTCAATTAATTCGATTTCTATTACCTTTTGTATCTCGCAAATCTTTTCTAATGAAGAAATTTATAGAATTTCTTTAGACAACAAAAGATACATGTACATAAGGGGAGGGGGAAATCGATCGATCACAATTATCAATTTTAACAAATACTGGGCAAATTCCGCAATGGTGTAACTGAGAATATTGCCCCCCCCCCTCTTGCAAAGTCAGGTTTTGCCTTTTATATTTTATAAATTGGTTAAATACATGGGTTAGTCAGGCTTTGGGTCCCCTACAACCCTGGATCCTCCGCGATTCCAGGGTTGCGAGGGTCTACGGTACGCCATTGCAAATCCGAACCATCTGGTTCTGCCATCAATTTCTTCAGCTTCAATAGATACCGAAATGACATGACTGAAGCAAATAAAATATAATTCCTCTTCCATACGTCAAATTATTATTTCTGTTACTTGTAAGTATTTATTTCTACTGCTATATTTGATCAATATTTGTTTATTTTTATGATATAGGTCAGTGTTTCTCAACGTGGGGCCTACTCTCCACAAGGGGGCAGTTTGATACTTAAGGGGGGGGGGCAATTCGAAAAAGGACTCGTATAGAGCGTTATTTATCAATATATTAAGTAATATAGATAATTATAAAAAAAATATTTTTCACTAATTTTTGTTTAATATGTGACAAATTATAATAAAAGTTATAAATATCTGTCCATGTGACAATAAAATATTCTATCTGTAAATTTTGAAAATTTACTTACTGTGATAATTTTCGAGCATTTTCTCAAAACGTTAAAATTTCATTTATATATATATATATATATGTGTGTGTGTGTGTCTGTATATATAGAGTGTGACATAAGAATTTTTAAAAATAAAGTTGAATGATTTCTAAAAAGTTATGTGAAAAAATCATAAAATATACTTAGCTCTATTGTGTATGAAATGATTTTGTTGAAAACAAATATAAAAGAGGAGTTTAGATCTTTGGAATACGAAGGAATCCAAATGTAAACCAATCTTAAAATTTGTTGAATTAGTTTGAAGTTCATCCCCTATGACAAGAACGAAAGGGAGTGATGATCTGTTTCGCTTGAGAACCGTCCAGGAAGTTCACCCAAGTGTGAAAATGGTTCCGCTATTTTCCATTTCGGTCCGTCATTGAACCTTTCGGACCGAAATGTAACATCTTACAAAGTTACTCATCCCCTCCCCCTAATTTTTTTCCCTGAGCTTCTCACTGTTTTGGATAAGTAATCTTTGTTTTTTATTTTCTTGTTAGGCTACGTTTAGCACGAATCTAGTCTATTGTTTATTTTAGGATCGGGCAGTCGTGTGTTGAACTTCAAGAAAGAAGACAATGGACTTTGTTACCCTCGACGATCACGTGATTAACTGTAAACAAAATCCAAGCATACGTATGGCCTTTTTGTTGACAGTTTATAAGTGGAATACGTTTTTTGTAGCGTAGTACTTTTAGGGTCGTATTTGATCGGTTTTCAATGCAATTTTATTGGTTTCAAATGTTTCTATTTATTATTAGAAACATTGTATCGATTGGGGTAAAAAGAAGAATTTTTTAAAATTTTCTATAAAGGAACTCTTTATATGAAAGTATCAAATACAACTGTCGATTTCTTCTATCTATGATTGTTATTGATTTCATCTTCTCAATAAGTTTTCTGTGGTATCTAACGTTTATTTACATATATAACAACTGATTACTACAAAACAACTTTTGCAACTTCTATTTCTATTCGTTCGGGTCGTTACATCTCTTATCGGTTTGTTTTCAACAGCTCAAGTGAATTGCCACTCACTTCAAACAAAACTACACAAAACAATTAACGTTCTTACCATAGATGGTGTAACAACAGAGCAATGTAACAATTGGCGAGAATTTTGTATTATCATAAGACAAATCTCACAAAATATCTATCTAGTTTTCATTTTTTTTTATCTGGCATTGCGTTTACTTTCTTGGCATTCTAATGAAAAATAAACAAAATGATAGATTGGCAATATATATTGGCTACATTTAACGTTTTGTAAGTATAAAAAAAAAAAAAAAGAAACGAGCCTTACAGTAGTCGCATACGATGTGTAACATCTGACATGTTATCGTGGTAAATTCGCTATAGCAACTTAAATACTGAAAAAATGAATCGAGTATGATTGGAAATAATTTTCTATGGAATAATTATATCTTTAATGAAAATTTTATTTAATTAACACAAGGAGTAATGCAATTTTTTTTATCAAAAATAATTATTCTTGTTCAATTTGGGGAAGAGCGGTAATGATAATTTATGATAACTAAAATATGACACATATACTTGTGTTTTCAAAGTATTTAAAAACCGTTGAAAAATAGCGTCAATAACAGTACCACTGTTAGTTGTCGAAACATTTCGAGCTTGAGTTCATCATTCAAAAAAGCTATGAGTGACTCGGCTTCTAGCAAACTGAAGTTAACTTTAAAATCACCACTCAGAATCATGGGAAGCGAGTGATAGTTTTCTTTTTTTTTTCTTCAAAAAGAGCAGAACCACCTTCGGTATATGGTAAAAGTAAAAAATGCAGGAAATCTTTAATTTTTTGAACCGTTTGATTCGGAGAAATGTATACGGCCACCGAAATCACTGTTTGTCCATTTTCAAATAAGCATTTTGCCGCCCATATGTCCCCAATATCTTGACTAACAATACCCAGTCCACTTGTTTGACGATAAGTAATATCCATATAACGAGCCACAACATGTGAGTTGTTCTGTTCACGATAGATCGCAACACCAACTGCTGTGTGGCCCAATCGTTTAAATTGTACGCAGCAATCGAAGTCAAGTATCGAAATACGTTCGCCATTGTCTAACCACGTCTCTGCGTAAAGGACTTAGCTTCTTCTCTGATCCTAAAGTGAGAAAATAAAAACAAAGATCCCACGACCTAGACCGCAGGGGATGGGGGCGGAGCCCCTCCCGAATGAAGGAGAAAAAACAGAACTTCACTGAATAGCGTGCGCTTCCCCAACTTCCTGTTACGCATTTCCGTCCCCTTTCACGAAATCACTCCCACAAATCTCCAGCAATCGAGAGGAAAGATGTTACACATCAAAAATGCTGTGGTTTCATTGCCATGATTAAAGCTAAAGGATAAGCGTAGCATATCTTTAATTCTCCAATAAATATAATTGTATAATTTATTTTATGATTTCTTTCTGATGCGTCAGAGAATATTGGTTGAGACTTAATGGCAATTTTAAATTCTTCAGTTTTTATACACACAGTAATAATACAATGTAATAGATTTCTTATTAGATACCCATTTCTATATACTCTGTTTTATAAGTACTTCACAGTTAGCGTTGTTAAATTACTTTAAAAAAAAAATTGTATTAGTATTTTCATTCAAGCTTAAATTTGTTAGAGCAGATATTGGCTATTACAATTCTTATTGTATGAAATCAGTGAGTAATTGTTTAATAATATAGACAAAAAGAAGATATTTTCAATTGCATGTTTCTTTTAAGTAATTAGATATGTTGTACGGAGTAAAATGTTTCAAAATAATGTTTAAGAAATGTTTGACAAATCGGTGTTTTAGATTTGCATGAAAGCTTGTTACTTGCGATGATTTTACAGTTAAAAAGGATATACTTTCTAAATTGTTTAAAAATAATAATGAAATAAAAAGTATCGGAGGCAAATCATTGTATTGAGTTGACTAAAAATATGGGCCATTCATATGTGCTTCCTGTGCTTAGTATAATCAATATGGTTAAAAACATGATATTGTGTTTTTATTTTCTAATGTGAAAACACAACTAGAATTGTCTATATTACGTACTCTGTATAGTAAATAAAACGAATAATGTATTGTTACACATATGAGTCGTTTTCTTTTAAAGTTGGTGTATTCTCCAACATTCCTTTTTAGAATATCTCCGTATTCCATTTTATATTATACGGAGATATTTACCACTTTCAAACTAATTATATTGGTAATTTCATTAACTACGTAAATTTATATCGACACAATGATGAAAATTTTGTAGGATTGTTTGGTAAACTGTTCATTGATAAAAATAAAATAAAAAAGGGGCTCATAACGTATTGCATTCAATGGTATCATTAACTGATTTTTGTCAAAAATAGACTTGCACCATTTTCAAAGAAAGCGGCTCATATGAAGGATTCAGAAATTATATTTGAATCAGTGGAGGTCAGCCTCCTTCCAGATTTCTAATTTATAGTGTAAGGATTATGCATAAGTGCTTTCATCTAGGTCAGTGGTTCTAAAACTTTCGATCGCCCCGTCCCTCCTTTATGAATCTGTTTGACATCGCGGACCCCCAAAATTTTGAACTCCCTTCCTTAACTCCCAACACATGGCTAACTGATTTAGGGGTTTTTCGATAGTCCTAAGACTGCTTCTGCAGATTTTTTTTTAACGCTTCTCTTTTTTTTTTTTCCTTCAAGAAAACTGTAAACATCTTATTGTATGTGCATATAAAAATATTGCAAAATATTAGTTTCAAATAAATAAATAATATAGGAACAAATAAATAAATAATACAGAAGCAGTTCGATTAGAGGAAATCGAGATGGATGCAATCGTTATCGTATTGGCGCGCTTTGTGAATTCATTCTTTAATCTTTATACATGTGTTTCTACTATATGTTTTTTGAAAATATTACTTTTTAGTAATGGCTATTTAGTTGCAATAATAATAATAAAATTGTATTAATATTCTTGATCGAAATGCATGTTCTATTAAATATTTTTATATTGGGAACAATTGAGTGATCTAGTTTAGGATGACACATTTTTCAGTTTTTCCACGAGGTCTTTCAGAATCTGTAAAAGAAGGAAATCTTAACAATAAATAAGAAACCTTCGCCGACCGCCTAGAAAGGCGCTGTGAACACCCCCCCCCCCCGAGGGGGGGGCTCCGCGGACCACAGTTTTAGAACATCTGATCTAGGTGTTTTTTTTTTTTTTAAATATACTCCTCTCTCCCAATAAAGGCCGCTGTAATGCCACTGATTTCAATATGATTACCGGATGTCCGAAAATTATGGATACGCTTTCAAATAATTGCAAATAAACAAGCAAAGATATTCATTTACGGCTTTTTATATACCTTGAAGAAAATACCAATTTTTTTTTCACAATGTTTTATTGCATGATTTCGGTGTGCGTACTAATAGTTGTGTGCAACACATCGAGTTTATACAAGATTTCTAGCCACGTTTTATGAAGAATTGTAGGATCTGTATTTTAAATGGTCGCTATAATTCAACTTTTCAATTAATCAGTGTTACGAATTGGAGATCGGTAAACAATGTTTTTCACGTATCATCACAACGTGTTATGTCTGGAAATCTAGGTGGCCACTGTATTGGACTTCCTCTTTCCTTCTATCATCCGGAGAACTTTTCATCTGAAACCTTTCTCACTTCCATACTGTTGTACGGTGTGATGCTCCTTTTACATTGTTGCAGTTTTAAATTCGACAAACCATTTCAAAACTTGCTCTTGTACTTATGGGGAAGCCTTTTTGAAATGAGAATGCTGCAAAACGTGGACTTTACTCCATCTAGTCAGCATTTTATTAAACAGAAACTTCAATCTTTTTTTTATGAACATAGAAAACCGTAAGTGTGTGTGTGTGAAAATTTTTGTTTATTATTAATTGATTTTTGAAGGTGATCATACTTTTCGAACACGCTGTACCATTGAGTTGATATAAACAATCTGGTTACAAATATGGGAAGAATAGCACTTTTTGAAATTTACTCTCGTGACATTCATTCGGATGTGCTTAAAGGCGTTATTAACATACTTTTAATTGTATAACAGCCTTTTAACTATGATCTCATTCTCTGACTGCAATTACAGAAAGAATTCAATCCAACTTGTAAAAATTGTTTTCATTTTGAAAACACCGAATATACAAGTACACTAAGAATAACATTTTCTATTTTGTTATACGTAACATTGGTTTCCCAATTCTAAAGTTCTTATGTCATTGTTGTGGTGTTCCTTGAAAGAAAACCAGCGATTCAGAACATTTGATTGCCAGAAATAGCTTTTAATTTTGGATAGCACCCCTTCTTTCTAACTCGAGTTGACATTGACTGCAAGGATCCTCCTTTTGCTTAGCAATGCAGCACCTGTGCAGGCGATGTGACTAGTTTTCCGTAGCCAATTTATTTCTTAATTCTTCTTAATGTAATATCTGATTTTTTTTAACTTTAAATTCTGCTGTCCTTCCACCAGTTTTACCAAAATGTAGGTCAGGGGTGTGCGTCTGTTACAAAAGATTACTTTATTCTTTTTTTACTAAGAGTGCAGTTGGCTTTACAAAATGGTTGAATTTCGAAAACGAAACTGACGCTCAAGGTCGTTCGCTTTTTATCCCTCTTGGCAAAACAATCGGAATATTTTTAAATTTCTTTTAAATGCTCCAGCAGATTCTGTTGGTAAACACTTTTTCTTCTTTTTAATTCTTTCTTTCCTTTTTTTAAAAAAAAGATGTTTGATTTGATAAGCATTCATATGAAACAAGTATTCTTTCAAGGTTATTGCTAGCTTCAGTTCTTACAATTAATTTGTATTTATATTTGCAAGTGTAATTGTCCTTTCAAGTGGAATTTAAATTGCATATGTTAAAAATTTGAAGTTCGACTATGCAAAATACACTAATATCCCATATTTATTCCACCATCTAATATTCATTTTAATAAGCAGAAGTCCTTCGATTTTGTTTTAAAATTGTTCCTTTTTCTTTAGATCATGTTTTGATTTGTAAATGTGTGATAACTCAAGAGTATTATAAAAATAGTTGCGAAATTATCCATAAAATACTCTAATTTACCGTAATTTTTTTATTACCATTTTAGAATTTTGTCCTTTTTACATTTTTCGTTTTCTTACGTATTTTCTTCTCACAACAAAATTGTTAATTTTCACCAAGCATAAAAACTTGAGATTTTTAACCATTTTGGCTTAACAGCTATTTGTATTTAATATTTCTAGCTTGATGAGCAGGATATAGCCTGCTAGAGACGAATGCATTTATTCTGAATTCGTTCCTGTTGTATGTCTTTAAACCCCACTAATTTTCCATATACTAGTATAGACGGGCCACAAAAATAAAAGAAAGTGAGGGGACAAAAATAAACATTAAATGTTATCTCTCTCGTGAAATCGTGAAACAAAATACTTTCAGACAATTGCTCCTGTAATTCTGAAAAATTTACCTTTTATGCCACTCAAAAGTACTAATGTATTATTTATTTATTTTTTTAAATTACTTATACAGCTTCCTTCGTGATGCAGTTTATTACCACTCAAAAGTACTAATGTATTATTTTTTTTTTTTAGAAAAAAATTACTTATACAGCTTCCTTTGTGATGCAGTTTATTTACATTATTTTCCCTCTATATTTGATTCACTTTTTACTTTGTGTTTACCTACAAATTAGTACGTCCATCATCAATTTAAAAAAAAACGTAATTTCTTTTCTATAAAATTTATTTCTATCTATGGGAAGTTTTATGAGAAACTCTAAGATTTCTTGTACGTAATCATTACATTATTATTCTAATATTACAGCAATACCTTATACATATGTTTACAAGTTCTGTATAATATGCGTAGGCTTTTCTGTCATGTTTCTTGGACGTTTCTCGAAAAGCCAAAGCTTGTTTATGTCTGTTTTGTTTTGATTTCCTGCCCGTTATGGCAATTGTTTTGTGAAAGCTCTCGTGTGAACAGCATACACGCGATTGAACATCCTTTTTTCAGCGTTTTATTGTCACAGCTGTGTGTGCGCGAGAGAGAAGCATTTAGCTTTGTCCTCGACTCGCGTGAATCTTGCGATATCGAACGTCACTCTTCGATGTTACTGCGTCATTTTTGGATTTCGGTCAAATTTTTATTGTGATTGTTTTCTTTTTTATAAGTGTAATTCTGTTAGCTGTCTATTTCGAATTCGTTGCATTTTTATTAGGTAGGAAATTACTGGAGAAGTGGATTTGCTTTAGGAGTTACATGTCAGTTGTTCATCCAAGCTTATCGTAACCTTGTCTTCAGTGATTTATTTTTCTGCGAATATGCATGTTATTTGTCTTATTTTAAACTCCATCCTGGTTTTTTTGTTGTTATATTTGTAAAATGAATAATTTCATTTTTTACTGACGATGTAATTCACATTTAATATGGAACTGTGTCTGTCCTTGATTAATGTTTCGAAGGATCTAGTCTTTTCTTTTTCATTGTGGTTGAGAAATTTATTTTGCTTGGAGTGTAGAATATTTTTTTTCTATTAAATAAACTATTAAATTTGATAATTTTTTTTTTACACTCAAAAAAAGATCTCTGTGAAAGTAGTTCTTTCCGGAATTATATTCATATGGACAAGTTCTACCTTAAAGCTTACTATGGGGGCGCTACAGTCGTTAGTACCTTTTTCTTCTTCCGGTTAATGCAAAATCTCCATTGCTTTGAGTTAAAAAATTAACAAGGTATTTTAGAAAAGATATTGAAATAAATACTATAAAATCCTGAATCTGAAATCTACAGATCATCTTCTATCCATGTAGTACAAAAAAGTTTCAAAAACTTGCATTAAAAGCTTGAAAAACTCAGTTGAATTTCGATGTTTTCCCATAGATTAACATTACACCGGAAGTAAATGATGGTTCCACTCAATGTTGTTGTTTACAAAGTAGAACTGTTCCATTAATCGGAATTTTCATTAACCCAAACGATAATGTTTCAATTTCAAATTATTTTCAATGGAAAATCATTTGATTCGGTTTAATGCTGCCAAAGTCTTCTACATAAATAATCCTTCCAAATTCATGCATAAAAAATAGTTTATTAAAAAAATTCAATATTAGAATTTTTTTCAATAAATTCCTTACTTAAAACTATTACCAAATTACTTAACGTAAAATGTATTCAGTTCTTCCAAAAAATTAAAGTTATGTATACATTTTGCATGAAAAACATAGAATAATTATAAAATATAAAATATACTTTGGTATAAAATTTTTATCGTTTGGCTTCAAAACTTACCATAGCCAAATCACGAAGTAGTAGCTAGATTTTTTTTGATAAAGGCGAGAACCTTTTAATTTCCTTAATTTTGAATAATTTGATCATATTTTCAGTTATTTCTCAAATTTCTTATTGCATTTAAAATAAAATAATACATTACAATCGAAGGGTTAAAAAAATATCAATTTTTTTCATGTGAGTTTAAATTTAAATTCTACTAAAACTTTCATGGAAATATTTCATTGTTAATGTATAGATAAATTTATTATTGGATGTAAGCAAACACTATCAATTTATATATTTGATGAAGTTACGATGTGTTAATTTTAGACTAAAAACAAATCAGTAGATTTTTACTTCTGTAAAGCTGTTTCAAGTTTTATAAGTTATGAATTAAATTAATTTGCCATTAGCTAATATTTTCGATGTTGAAGAACGCATATGAACCAGTTGCAAACGTGAATTCATATGAAGAAGGAGGGGATGAAAAATGCAGTTTTAATCTTGAATTCTATTTAAGTGAGATTTTTCGAGTGATTTACATGAGGTTGTTATATAAGGCCTTTTGTACTTTTTACATAATATGCTTATTTGTGCGTTCGCTTTTAATACTTGTGTATGATAAACAACTGTTAGTCATTTAGTTTCGACAAAATAAAAAGGAAATGTTTATTAATTTTTACAAGTCATTCATTTCGAATTAATTATTCAGGTAGAAGAAATTAGTCTTGTGTTTTTAGAAAGTATTTTTACTCTTTTTTTCGTTCACTTACTGGGGAAAAAATGTATCTTTTTGATGAGAAAAGTTAATTTCCATAGCCTACTGCTGTGAAAAAGAACGTTAATTTAATTGCCTTTCTTCTGAAGAGTCATTTAGTTTTTAAAATGAAAAATTCTTTTTCTTTTTGTCAGTACTCAAAACCCCATGTTTATTAATTATTCTAAAACATGCATTAATGTGAAAATAGGTAATTCTCTGTAAAAAATCTAATGCTAATATTTTAAACTTTTATTTTTAATATTTATTTCACCTGAATGTCTTTAACCGTTTTTTACCAATAAACTGTCAAATAAAGTAAAGGTATTTCGATGTTTTATTTATTGTGGATTTAAGTGGTCTGAAGTTGTACAATCTCAATTCATAAGTAAATGACACAAGTTATTTTTCATGTACTCTTTCTAAGGAATGTCTATACAAAAAAATGTTTACACTGAGGAAAAATTGTATGATTGCAAGTCTCCTGCGCTTAGACTGATACACATTGATTTATAAATTATGGCGCATTTTGAAACACAATGCTTGGAAAATTTACAAAATGACTATTTTGTAACAATTTATTTCATTTCTTGGCCAATTGTGCCTGCAATCTTGGTAATTCATCTTTAAAATGTGATGCCATCGACTAATGATGGCCGATTACACTATCAGAAATCAATCTAAACTTAACATTTTCCCGTTTCGACGAAGGAAAAAAAAAATCATGTCTTTTTATTTTTTTTGTGATTACCAACCATTCAATACTATGCGGATGTTTAAGTTATTGTATTTGGCTCTTTAAAAGATTTTTTTATTTTGCAATCTTTCTTCCGTAAAATTTGTGTATACATCGTACTCGAATGTGTGATATTTATTGAAAGAGTAACAATTATAATCTAGAGTTTCTTTCTGAATTTTTAACCTATTTCAAATTTTTAGAGAAATTTCATCTTAAACAGTACAATTATGAGCTGTATGAAATTTAAAGCTATCTAGTCTAAAGAGTAGCAAATTATTATGAATATCTGCACATTTTTTTTTCCATAGAAAAATGCTGTTACATTAATGTAATATTCTGACTTCATTATCTTATAGAGAACAGTATATTTTATTATAATAATCATTTCTGTCTGTGTTTTCTTGGTGTAAATTACACTTCATATTTCATCTTTATCATTATGCTAAATGGGATTTTCATATATATATTAAAGAAGAAAAAAAACCCCACTTATTCCGCATTTCTAAGTTTTTTTTAAAAATCTTGTATAATAAAAGAATGTTTGTTGTAACGTAACGAAGTTATATAAGTAAGTTTTATTTTTTCGATCTGAAAATGTTTTCTGTATTTGGTTTAAACTCTTTGGAATTAGACGAACGGCAACCTAAATTTTAAACAAAGCGTGAAGCTTATCGAAAAAAATAATTCCGTTTTTACCTTCAATTTAAACTTTATACAATTAATTTTCTTATTACTTGACAAATATGTTTTTTTTTACGTATAATACACACATTTCCTTGTAGTTTTTCTTAATATCACACCAAAGCATCATGTAGTCGCCATAATTATGTGCGTTTTAAAATAATTCAAAAACTCATTTGAGAAAGGTTTGCAACCTGCTTTTTATCAGTCTTTTTTTTTTATCTCAACTAACGATCAATTATGCTTTTTAAAATTGATTTTGTGTTTAAGCATTCAATTGCAGATTGTACAGTTTGTAGCTGTTGAAGATAATAGAAACATAAATTACTATTTCCGAAATAAAAAGTCGTTTTTAGAAAGGAGAAGAAAAAAAATCTTTGTGTGTGGTGCTTTTAATTGTTGAATAATATCGTGTTTTTTAGAGGTTGTTTGTTTTAATAAGTTATGTGTTTTGCCATTTTTTAGGCTTAGAATGAATCGTAATATTTCTGATGTTCACCCATTCTGGTTTAGAGACACTGGTTAAAATGAAAAACGAAAACAGTTGGCTAAACTATTATTACAATTGACTTCTATGATTATATAATGTCTTTTCATTCAAAAAACTTGGGTCTTAAGAGTATTATTTTTATGATGTCATATGGCAACAGGAAAAAATCTATACACCTGCTGAATTGTTAATCTAAAAGGACATTTTTAAATTTGCATGTGTTCTAGTTTCTGTGGATAGGTGATAGATTTAAAGATTTAAAGCGTGATTTGCATTATTTGAAAAACGGCGGTTAGGAAGAGGAAAAAACACAGCGACGCAGCTGTTTTAACAAGTTTCTAAAACTGTTTTACTTACGAAACAGTCTTTGTTATTATTTTTATGTGTGTGTCGGATATACTTCCGTTATTTACCTGTTAGACAGAGTGGTGTCTGAAGCAGTTTTTAAATTAACCGTGTCTGGACGATTTAAGAATGACTAAGTGTTTGATTTACAGGAATTCTGAATTTGAAAGCCATTTAAGAATTTATTTTCCCTTAGCATGCTGCGTTAGTTGTAATAAGTTTTGAATTACTTGTATTTATAATTTTGTTTACGATTATATCTTTATTCTTAAGAAAGTCTCTTAAAATTTTAACTTTTCAGTTCGACTTTTTCTTTTCTTTTATTGATATATACCTAGTCTTGCCATAAGACTTGATACAAATATAAAGGTGGTAAAAACTTTAATCTACTTAGTTTTATTTTATCCTTAAATTTAACATATTTCACCTTTTACTCAAAATTATCGCCTATGGATTTCACAGGGCCCTTAAGTCTCTTTGGCAAGTCATCTATTGAGGCATATGTTATCTCCATGGGGATTTACATCACTACTTTCCTTAAAGAACTTTTAAGACTGTTTAAATTGGGATGCCGTTTTAGGTACAGTTTTACCTCCAATACTGACCACAATTTATAGTGCAGTGGATTTAAATTCGAACTCCAGAAAGGCCAATATCTGTGTATTCTGTGCTCTGGCACTTTCTGTTTCAACAGCCGCTGGATTGTCTTCGACATACAAACAGGAACAGAATCCTTCTGAAAAGTCCAGTCGTTTCCTTTGAACTGGTATACATTCAGGGGCTTCACTATTGGTTCTTAGACAAAGTCTTGATAACCGTTACTGTGACTTTCATTCCGTTCTCGCAAAAATGAATCTGATCTGCATTCAGAGCTGAAAATCTCGCCAAACTGTTACGGAAGCCGAATGATGAGCACTCGGTACATATTTTTTTCTTCTTTTTAACTTCTTGGGCACTCATTGAGTATAATACTCCGTCATTCTGGAGTTTAAAAGATTCTTCATCGTCATAAATTTTCTCGTCGGTAAACAGAATTCATTTGTGGCTGGCATGAGCGGGCCGCCGCTACAGTGCTTTTACTTTAAGTACCTCTGACACTTAAATTTCTTTTACAAACTTTTACAAATCTACGATTGGAATTTGTCACGAATAATGACATTTCAGACCAATCTACATGTGTCATCTAGGTATTATTCATTTTGAGCAATAAGATGAAATTACAAAGATATCGACATAACATCAGGCGAGGAATGAATACTCGAGTAAAATCGTTACATCACGGTGATCCTTCAATATTTCATATTTCTTGATGCACGCTATCATACGAATTAATATGAGCTATCTAGTGAAAACTGGTCAAAGCAGATGTAATAGTATTTCTCAACTGCTCAGTTTCTGAAACATGTTATGACACATCATTCTACATTATTCGTTATTATTGTTAATATTTCGTATGTAGTGCTGGAATGTGGCGGATATTGTGTCAAAGTATTTTGAAATTGAGTGCCTATGTTATTTGGATCAGTATTTACAAAATACAGTCTCATGAATTTGTGTATTTTGGCTTATCAATAAGGCTTCACTGAAATTTATTAGAATTAAATTTAAATAATTTCATTCTAATTTTTATTCTTGTTATAAATTTTATGGTTCTATTAAAAAAATTTATATGCTAATAGGCTAAATTCATGACGATCACATGATAAATGCAATCAGGTGTTCAATGAATTCAATACTGTCATTTGACTTGTAAACTTAAGATAAAATTTCGAGAAGTTGAAACGTGAAGATGCTCAAAAACTAAGATTCTTCAAAAAGATTTTCAAAATTAAAATAAATAATATACCATATGTGTATTTTTAAACCAAGTTCGTTTTCTTAACCTAAGTGTATTATTATTGTAAACAAATTTATATTTTTATGCTAAAGTTTATCAAACAAAAGTTGGCAGCAGCGAAACATGAACTGATTGGCTGGAAACACGTGGTTGTAGTTATGTGATTATGACGTCACATGAATTTAGCACATTGTATTATATAGAGATACTGTCAAAACGTCCTTTCCGTCACTCATATTATAAATTGACAGTAATTTATTATGTAACAAATAAATTATAAAATGAAGTATTCTTACTTCAAACATGAATAATGGGATGCTCTTTTATTTTCATAAATTTCTGAAGATTTGCGATTGTATTTTATGTAAAATTATCACAACAGTGTGTAAAATTTTATTTTGTGACTATTTTGACACAGACTTAATGATCTCTTTATTGTTTTTTTAGGAACTAACGAAACTCCAGCATAAAAATGTCGTAGCCTTGTTAGAATGTGTGGTGAGTTTTTATTCTACATTTTTCTATATTTGTGTTGTTTTGATTACTTTTTTCGTTTTGAGTATGCTCAATGTAAATAAATTGTTTTGATAATTTCTAGATATAACGTTTTTTTAATTTTTTTGCCTTAACATTGACACTCATTTGTTTAAAGGAATCCTTTCTTCTTTGTGGTGGTTGTTGTTGTAGTGTTCCTCCTCTTTTAATTCAGGATTTGAAGGCATAAAAAAATGGCATCTATAATGCTACCAGGTGTTGTAATCATAAATCTGTCAGAATAAAATCTCCCGCCCCCCCCCCTTTTTTTTGTTAAGAAATTTGATAGAAATTGGACTTTTTACGAATTCAATAACTAATATTGATAATTCAAGGTAACATTTGAAATATATTGGGTCAAAATGTCAATACTCTGTATACATATGTATATTACAGTCGCAGTTAATATTAATTCAAATCATTTAATTTTTTATATTTTTTAAAATCTGATTTACAAATATTGTTCTTCGTTAAACACTAGTTTTATTTCACTTCCCAAGTTAAAAGGTTAAGCCCAGTATGGTAAATATGAAAATATATGCGGACTCGGATCAGAAGGGAAAACACTGGTAAAAATTAGCAAATGGTTTATTTATCTTAAGCTTAAAAATTAAAAGCAGTAAACTATAGTACATGATAACATCAAGGCAGCTCGCCAACTGATCAACGCGTGGCTTAAAAAGGGAGTGGCTTCAGGTTCGATCTTCATCTATCTTTTTATTCGCCATCCGCAGTCACGGTTATCATAGCCCCCAGGGCAGCCAATAGGAGTCTATGATCACGCTACCACCGACCAATCAGAGAGCAATCTCTAAGCTCTCACTCATGCCAAAAATTACATCTCTACTGCACTCAGATGAAGTATCATAGCCACGTCTCCTGGATGCCATCGTCTCAGCCAATAGCCATGATTCCTTTTAAGCAGAAAGAAAAACCCCACCATCGCCATGCCTAACATCAAAATCAACCAGGATATGGAACTGAGGACTGTTTCACAGTCCGGATGCCCACATTACAACGTCCATTCAAAGGTTATCTTGTCCATCCAAGATATCTGCATATCATGGTTAGAAACACCAAATCTAAATATCTTGTTTAGAAACGCAACACTATGTTGACAAATTTTTTCGTGATTCTTAGGAAAAAATATCTTATAACTTGCATGTGCCATTCTTAGCGAATTTCTGGCACCAAGATTTTCCCAAATGGCCACCTACGCAATCTCGAATAGTAACTACTATTCCCCTTCATTTTGTCACATGATTATAACATCTCTATTGTTCTGTCCATTTTAATTCTCTACTTGCGAGAATGTGGAGATTCTTTTGTGTTACAATAATATAAAACCGTGAAATTAAAATATTTTTTTAAAAAAGGGAAAGGAATGCTTTTTACAAATTTTTTTAATCAGGAAAAAAATGTTTGAATTTATTCTAGTTATTTGGAATTATAAATTCGTTATTTTTTAATAATTTACTAAAATAAATATGAAAATAAGTAAATAATGTAACAAATGTGTTTTCAGTAATGTATGAAAATAATTTTTTTATGAAATTTGTATCCATTGAATAAAGAAGATGAAGTTCAAAAGTTTTTTGTTTGATTGTCACAAATTTATTTCTAAAGTAACTGTGCGCATTCACAGGAAAATTTTGCATTTTAATCCCTCTACCTTACCTGTCATTTTTATGTCCTCCTGGTGGCTTTTTAAAATTATTTGTTTATTTATTTTGTTAGTACCAAATGTGATTTCACATGTGCCAGATGATTGAAGCATAAATACCCCCCCCCCCCAATAGCTTTTATCATTGAAGGGAATTGCATCTTTTTACAGAATCAAATCTCTCCACTCTTTCTCTTTTTTAGTTTTTTACCCTTTATAATTCTAAAATGAAACCTGTTTACAAGCTCACACACGATCTGTTCTTCCATCTTCTTGTTCCGTACTGTTAGTAAAAGTGACGAAGTCATAGAAATATCGACAATTTTGAAGAAAAAAAAAGCTTATGTGGTGATAGTTAAAAGAAAGAAATTGGATTAGAGTTGTTCTTTGGGAAGGAAGAATGGCTGGAGATGAGAGAAGAAAATGTAGTAATTCCTTTTCAAGGAGTTGGAACGATCTTCTTTTTATCTGTCATTGCACTTCTCCGGAGTTATTTTTGGGATGAAGAGCGAACGTTTTATCAACCTCCCTTGCCTCCTCCCGAAGAAGATAGTGACGTTTTTTTTTTTTTTTTAATCTCATCATTCAAGATACGGAAATGTTTTTCGCGAAAGAGTCTCTCAAAATTGCTCTGTCCCGTTTGTTGGGAAATGTTTCAATGTTTCTTCAATGTATATCTATTCAATGAGAATATATACGTGTATATTATTTGTGTTTTAAAAGGATTGAAAATACATAAATCGCAATTGAAATCGAAAATATTGTTAACTTTAGGTTTTGATGGTTATTTGACTGTCATGTGCTGTAGTGAAATAATACCTTGTGTGGATTAATTTGTTCCAGCGCTCTTGCCTCTTTTTATTAATCAAAGGATGCAAGTGATATGTAGGCACATGGGCCACAATGCAGCCCTCAATCTCATATTTTAGAGGTATGATGTTGCAGCGACAAAGGTTGAGTTTGTCATGCTTTGAGTGGCTTCATGGCAATTGGCTGAGACGATGATATCCAGGGGGCGCGTCTCCGACTTCAAAAATTTTTGAGTTTCTGCTTGGTAGATTAGTTTATAAATGTCTTAAAAATTCCTTGGTTAATCCTTTGGTTTGGTAAACTAATACGTATCAGTGATGTATCGTAAAATTTCATTTAAGAAGCGGATTCATTTTCTCTGTTGATTTCGTTATTTCTGTCATCTTCATTATCCGTACTTTTTATTTACGCATACCTTTTTTACCTGTTTTTTAAATTCATCCCTAATTTTACTCTTTAATGCGGCACTTCTCGCGTCGGGGTATGTCAAACCCACCGTCTAACTTTTTTCAACGCTCCTTCTAAAACCTTTTTTGGAAAATGGACAATTTCTCGTGTAGCTAACTTTAAGGTCATATCATTTGAGGGACCTTAGCTTGTAGGCGAATTCTCAGTATATATATATATATATATTTGGATACCGCCTCTTCGGATATGTCATACCCTGCGCGTGAATCGCCGTTACGTTTCTGAATGCATGAACATGTTTTAAATCTTCCTTATGCTATGGTGTATTATTGTAGTTATAAGGAAGAAATGTGATACTTAAGTAATTTAATAGATACAGTATTTAATAGATATAGTACAACAGTATTTTCGGATGAAAAAATTCTCTTCGCGTTTATGATGAGGATGAATCAAATGATGAAGAGTATAACAGCAAGTATGATTCCTCCACTGAAATCGATCCAAATTTAGAAGAGAGAGACACTGTTGAAAATAAATGTTTTATAT
This sequence comes from Trichonephila clavata, assembly GCA_019973975.1. NCBI lineage: Eukaryota > Metazoa > Arthropoda > Arachnida > Araneae > Nephilidae > Trichonephila > Trichonephila clavata. The sequence goes on from BMAO01024874.1 coordinate 195,931, forward strand.
GTAGAGACACAAAAACATGTGGGAAGAACGTAATTTTAAAGAAGACAGCTGGTTCACATCTTATCCACTTCCAGGTGAACTTTTGAAAGAAAAAACTATTGCTGGAACATGAAGAGAAAATTAAAAAAATTCCAAAATTTTTGAATTTAAAGAATAGAGAAGTTTACTCCTATATGTTTAGTTTTAAAAAGATACAGATTAAAGAAAATTAAGATTCGGTGAAAACATCGCATTCACTCACGGCGAGATTAAAGGAGTGTATAATGAATGCCCTTACAAAAAGAACAGAAAAACTTAATTTGCGTGTGAAAAATTAAATGAACATATTGTATTTCCTACTTTTCTTCCTTTTCAACTTTTGTATACAAATTTTACATGGTAAAAACAGAATGTAAACACCCTTGGGTATGAGATACCCTGCGCGAGAACTTTCGGTCGTTTTTTTCGCATAAATGATGCCGGGTTAAATTTTTTTGTTTCGTTAGGTAGAATAATTCATTCGAATCGTATTAAAATTATGTACCGTAAAATACGGCGTATAACGCGCACTTTTAAATCAAAAAATTAGGCCGAAATTAACGGGTGCTGGTTATACGCCGGGTAGAAAAATGAGAGCTTTAAAAATAAATAGAAGGTGAGCAAAGAAAAAAATTAGACTACTGAAATGCTATTTATTTAAAAGAAATGACATTCCTTTTGAACTCAAAGAGTTGCAGTTCTAGAAGCATACTATTTTTTTTCTAAAACCTAGGATAATACCTCGAATAAATGACTTCAAAGCATACGAGCATTGCGCACATACATTCGGGTTTCTTCGAAAAAAAGGGAGTGCGCGTTATATGTGGCGAATGTACCTAGAAATTAAAAATTGCTGCTTGAAAGTATAGGTGCGCGCTGTACGCCGGATTTTACGGTACATTTTTTTCACAGAATTTTTATTAATAAAAAAAATTAAATGTATTTCTGTGATAAATTATAGTGTTACGTTTTTAGTATTTTTCAGTAACTAATTATTTTCAACCGAAATTCTGGTTGAAGTTAAAAATTGTACAGTGATTTGTCTGAATAGCAACTTTCAAAAAATATCGATCGCTTTTTTTTAAATTTTGTAACCCTTAAGGCTTTTTAAAGAACTACAAAGGAAGACAGCCCTTGGCGCATTGCCAAGAAAATAGAACTAAAGGGAAGTATAAAATAGATTTGCTGAGGTAAAAAAAAAAAAATCTTCGTAAATGGTTTTTACAACCGAGAAGTGGAATGTAGGAGTAAACCAGTGTTTCCCTCTATATCCCCTATTTAGAACTGGATCGTCCCAATTTGTAAATGCCATATCATGTGTTTCTTTTTTCTAGTTAGAATGCGGAATCTGTGAGTTGCACTTTTAAAAAAATAAGTAAAAAATAAGATTCTTTATATTAATTTTTTGACCGAGTTAATTAATTCGAATGAATCAAGTACAAATATTATGTAACCTTGTATAAGAATCATTAATTTTGTGACTAATGATTTTTTTTTTTTTTGTGCATCTGAATTCCACGAAATGTTTTTGTTTAAAATAATAGGACATTCTGTTGAAAAATAAATCAAATTAAATCTCATTTTAGTAATATAATATAGTAATTGATGATGTGGAGGATGATAAACTTTTTTTATTTTAACGTGTTTACTCTCATCACCTGGTCATAATTTTTGTTTTCAACCCATTTTACAGCTGTAATGTGACAGAGCGAGTTTTTTGAAGAAAATCAGCAAATCAAATGCCGAGGGAGAAAACAGCCACTTATACTCTTGAAGTTAATATAATTAAGAAATATTTGTCTGTTGTTTTCTGTTTTCAGCTATATAAAGTCAACATTTAGTTTGAAATGTTTCCGAAGAACGATAAATAATGTTTTGTTATTTTGCTCTTGATTATCTTTATTTGTTTTTCTTACACATTTAGATAAATTTCCATGTGTAAAAAAGAAAAGAGCAATGATCGATATGTGTTGTTAACTAGGCCGAACTTGTGTGTGTGTGATGACTTGGTTTCCTCTCCCCTCCCTAATTCCGACAGTGTATGCCATTTAATATTCGGCAGTTATTCTTAAATCCTGTTTTTCTCTTGAAAACTTTGTCAGGAAAGAACATTTTTTTAACCCTCTGATATACTTCCTGTAATTAAAATAATTCTCAAAAAAAGTTTCTTTTTTTAAAAAATTATGCTGAATTGCAAGGCCACGGATTCGTGGTCAAACGTATCATGAGTTCGAACTGAGTGCTACTGAAGACCCGTCGTGTGGAGGGGCTGATGCATGTTAAATCTTTCGAGACCTAATGTCTTCCTGTAGGCGTGATATAGTACGGAGAGGACTCTCAGGTATCGTCCTTGTCACTTGACCATAGCTCAAAAGTACGAGGTCCGTTGCCAAGGGCCCTCGTGTTATTGTGTAGTGCGATGTCAATATACAATCACTACCCCTCCCCCTCCTTCTGGTATTTGTATGTTAAATATTTAAATATTTCACAATTATCCTTAAATCCAGTTTTTCTCTTGCTTGCTTTCTATTGCTTGTAATGTCTTCATAAAATGATTGAATACTTGTGAATGATTTGTAAAAAAAACTAGGAGTAAGAATAATATAAGTTTTTTAATCCTATACACATTTTATCATAACCAGTTTCCATTTTTTCGTCTAAAAGCGCGATGCAAAAGATGGGAGGCGTCGTTTCGTAATGGACTAAATGCATGTGACGTCATAGTATCCACGTAATTTTCTTTTGATTTTTGAAATTTCTTTTGAAGAATCTTAATATTCGATCGACTTTACCTAATCATCAAATTTAATATTGGTTAATGTATTAAAAAAATAATAACGTACACAAACAAAAGTTTGAGACCGAAAAGGGCTGTTGAGAAGAAGCCTTACAATTTTTTTTTTAAAGGCAATTTTCTGTGTACGATATATAAATTTAAAAAGTAATAACTATTTTTGAGAGCTCATCATATTTCGTTGATTTGTTGCAAATTGCTTCCTTAAAGCTTACTTCTGCTTTAGAAAGAGAACATGTAAGTGAAGTGACTGAGACAATGCTTTCTTTGGCGTCGTAAAAAAAAAAGTAAGTTAAATATAAAGTAAAGCGGAAATTAAATTTTATTAGCTCACAACGGACATAATTTGCATAAATTATAATATTAAATCTTAGTTATTTAACCTTGACTGTAGCAGGTTTTGAAAGCTCATTTCGTCTACACTCTTCATGAAATAAATGACTTTTTACTACTTTTTCTGTCTGTGTGTGTTATCTCCACAATTTGTAATTATTTCACAATTTAAATCCTTTTTCTTGTATACTGTCAAGTTAAAAGTATTAATTTCTGATTGATATCGCTTAGAAAGTAGTAGCTAGTTAAGCGCTCTGATAACTATCCTTGATATTTTAGTTATAAATTTTTTTGCCAGAGCTGATAAATAAAATACCTAAGTAAACCCCTATATCAACAGAAGCCTGAGTTACACATACTTTAGAAACAAAATGGTTGCTGTGTGCGTCAGTTTTCTTATTTTTAGTAAGCTTCGCTTGAGAGAAAACAAACTGTTGTGACCACAGCTTGAGAGTGTCTTTATCCTATCTCAGTTCTTTACTTGTTTTCACTTCGGCTCAGATCTTGATTTATAGCCACCTTATCTGAGTGCCACCTGCTCTTACTGTCAAAGCGTCGTCCGTTCGTTAGGTCTTCCCACGTCTCTGAAGGATATGTCATCGATGAAAATAGACACACGTACCTGAGTAAAGACGCTCCTCTTGTTAGTGGGTAGGTTATGGCACATGGGAAAACCTTTCGTTTGAACATTGTGTCATTCTTTGGAAAACAATTGGTTTTAAAATCAACTATTCAATTCTGCCATTTGGGAAAACCCTTCGTTTGATGGACCTCGAAAACTGTGCCATTCTTTTGGAAAACAATTGGATTTAAAATCCAACTACTCAATTTCTATGTGGCTTAGCAGTGGTGTCTCTTAACTATTTCTGTGTATATTTTACAGTTTCTGTGATTGTTTTTATACGTATTCAAATATTTAAATTGATGTATGTCTCGCATGCGAGAGGGTATATATTTCATTTCCAAGGGTTTGCGGTAGCCGATTGGGCGCTAACTCTTTTCTGGCGAGTCATGAGTTCGAGTCCTCCTGCTACTGAAGATCCGTGTAGAGGAGTCTGATGCATGTCGAATCTGTCTCAAAGTTCTTACGTTAGCTTGGTGTGGAAGTTTGGAGAATCGAGTTCCAGCTTAGGTGTAGGGCGGGAGTTCAAAATTACAAGGTTCATCGCCGAAAGCCCTCGCTCGACGTTATTGAGAGCGCGACGTTATTGAAAAATCAAAAAATAAATTAAACATTTAAAATACCAAATAAATTTTGTATTGATTGCATTTATATCATTGGGATAAATCTAATTATTTATTCATTTATTTATTTTTGAAGGGTAGGACTTGGTACTTTATTTACAAACATGTTGATGATCATGGAATTAAAGGTCTAGTTCTTTTATACGGCAGCAGTTCCCATCATTTCGCAAAATGATTATTTTGAAGTACCTGGATACGAATCCGTTACTTAATTTGAACATAGTTTCTATATGTAGTTTTTGCAACCCTTTTATAGAGATATTTTGAAACTTAATCCATATTCGTGCATCAGCAATGAATTGTCAACTTTGAATTAACAGATTAACATTTTCATCGCGTGGGAACGAAATAATTCGTCTTCCAGGATCCACAAATAAATCATTATAGTGAGAATTGTTATTGGGGTTACAATTGATTATTATTTTTCAAAGTAAACAAGTAAGTTTCAAAGGAATTTTTATTTTGTTTCAATTTTAGCGCTGCGGTGAACTCTTAGCGCAGAGGGTGGGACAAAGGCGGGCCATTGCCACGATGAAAGTGTTAAATTAACTCTTTCTCTGCTTTAATTTGATCTTTAGTGTTTTTTTTTTTTTACTTAGTTGGCGCAAATTAGTAATTCTTTGAATCCAAAAACTGTAACTTTTTGCTGGAATGAGTGGGCAGCTCGAAAAAATCTTAAGGTAGAAAGATGAAAATAATTGATTTATTACCTTACTACATAATATAGAAATTTGTTTAATGCATTAAGCATTCAAAATTAAAGCATTGTTATCGTCCTTAATTCAACTTTCTTGATATTACATTGTGATTTCACCACCCTGACGGTATAGTTGTTAGTGACGCTGACTGGATGCATGTAAATGTATAATGGCATGTGCAGCATGGGAGCTTTCTAAATATTTGTCGAGCCGCAAGTCCCTCTCGAGGTGTTGGTGGAAGGCGAAGAGAGGTTGGAGGCTCTCCTGACCGCCCCCAGGGTGTTCTACTTCAGTGGAACCGAGTCAAACCATACTGTCACCCACATGGTACTTAAAGTTGGGGCAAATGACAGACATAAAATTAGCCCCTTGCCACTATGAATTACGTTGGCCTCGATCTGACACCATCAAATTAGAAACAACAACATATTGTGATTTCTTGTATAGCCGCATGAATCTTTTGCTGATAAATTTGTATCATTCACATTGAAAAATTAGTATCAGTTGTCTTTACCACACTTAAAATAAAATTTAAAAAAATGGAATTTATTATCCACGATTTTTGAACTCAACAGGAAGGCTATTGATTTGTGTTGATTTCAAATGAGAAAGGTGGGAGGGAGAAAAAAGAGACATTGGTAACTTTTAAATATGTTATTGTTTCCACGAAGAAATGTTTACTTATGATTCAGTTTTTAATACAATTTTCTTGTGGTATTAACCCAATTACCTTTTAACTTGTAGACCCTTTCTTAGAGAACGATTTCATAGAACTTTCTTTTTACGAAAATGATTTTTTTCTAGCCTTTTCCCCTGGAATCTTAATTACGATTTATTTCGAAAATCAAACACGAATTGAGAATGATTTCTTGTGGAAACCTGTGCTCTACAGTTCCGCACCAAATGTCAAGGTTCTCCTGTTAAGTGGCGTAATGTTTTGAAATCGTTCTGTTTCCAGCTGTTCTGCCGGAGGGCATGTTATCTGAACGGGTGATTAGTAGAATCTTCTGCAATCCGATGCGATATTTTCCCTCCTTCCCTCCCTCCCTGTATATTTTGTTTACCTCTCAGATAAATAAAGGTTGCGTGTTGTGCTGGATACAAATGTTATGGGGTGGGAAAAAAATTTTTTTTTCACCCAAGTAAACGTTTTTTGCGTTGTCAGATGAGTGTTTGGAATAATTCCATTTGTTAAGCGTAAAAGTGTGTTATTAATATTCTTTTTGTTGCGGGGACACTTTTATTTCAAAATAAGAATTTTAATGTTTATTATTACTAGTGTGTGCATGTGGTTTCATGTAGTGAAGTCCTAGTAACTAATTTTCAATTTGGCGTTCCTCTAAGTAATGCGTAACTTTTTTTCTTTGTTATCGTTATTTCTGAATTTAGTTAATTATTCTATTTTGCTCTATATTTGTATGTGTGCGTGTCATTCCTTTTTAATAAAGGACATATAATCAATATCTATTTACTAAATTGCTGTAAATCTTTAAAAAAAAAGGAAGTAAAACGGTTTAATCTAGGTCAAAAATAAGAAAATCCGTTTTAGAATAGCAAGCCTTTGGAACTAAGATTGCAGGCTTAAGCATAATTTTCAGGCCAGCCAATCGTCCCCTGTAATTCGCCTATACTACTGGGCTGCAAGGAAACGAAATTAGAATAAGGATATTAATACTAAGGATAATAATCCCTACATTAAAAGAAGAATACTAAATATACTAAGTTACCGATGCTAAATATCAAGTAAAAAATACCCAAGGAAAATTCTAAAATTTGTGTTATATGTATATATTTATATGTATAATACACAAATTTTTCCAAAGATTTTTTTTTATATATCTCATTTTCTGACTTTGCTTCTTCCTTCACTTTTGATTAGTATTTTCCCTGCTTATGTTTTTCCTCGTTCGTTTCACTTATAGTAATGTGTTTTTAATCTGAATAACTTCTACATCAAATTATATATTCTATATACAAAATTTCATTGTGATGCCTAACATATTTTAAAAACTGAGGAATATACATGTAAATTTTCGTATAATTTGTTTCCTTTCTACATAGTGTTTTCTCTGAAAACTGCAAGAAAACAAAATTTCTTTCACATGCATCAGTTCCAGCACGCACTAGACTTGTTGAGGGCGCTGTACTTGTTGACTGCACAGGGTGGTTCACAAAGTCCGTATTAATCAGTGCTGGCATTAGATGAGTCTCAATAGCATTCCCATCATCAGTCATTAAACTCGGCATTAAAAGAATATTTTGTAATGTTTTTTTCCGTGCTTGATATTCTCTCATGTACTCTGATCGAGATTTGGCAGTAGCGCTTGATGAATTTGCACTATTTTTCTGTTTTTTTATCACTTTTTCGACTGGACTTTCTGCTAGTTTTTCTTTTCTTCTTCTTTCACGAAACTCCTTTCCTCTTTGTGCATTTGATTTAGGCATTCTGATTAGAATCAATAATAGTTCAAAGTAAATGAAAATTAAAAAAACAAATTAGCTGCCGAAAACATCACCGTGTGGCCAACAATCTAAGGAAATATTTTAAAAAGGCACGCTTTTGCTGCAAGAGCTATTTTGTCTACACCGTAACACAAACATTGCAACACATATAACCGTTGACAAATGTCTCCTGGTCTGGTAAGAAAAGGTGGGGGGAAGTCGACCAATCAGAAAGCAATCATCCAACTTTTTCACGGATATGACGCAAGTCACAGGGTGCACCCCCCCCCCCCCATCGAGCAAAACTAATCCGGTAGAATGGTCGATGGGGCACTTGATCTCAGATGAGGTCTTAATCCCCTATCTTGTGTTATTGTTGAGCATTGTTAATTACACTTGCCATGATGCAAAACGAATCGAAAACCCAACCACGTGAAGAACGAATGTAGAAAAGTTGCAGTTTCTTCGTTTCTATCGAACGAATCCCCCCCCCCCCCAACTCCTGACCGCTGATGCTATTTTTAGCAAAGGCGAACCCCTCTCTTTTTTCACTCCGTTTACTCCCTCTCATAGGTTCACTGGCTAACTGAAGAAGAAGCCTAGATGCCTCTAGGCTGGTTCTGAGGAAAATAATATATTCCAGACCCCTCTGTCTTTTCCTCCCGCTCGCTATTTCCTCGCCATTGCGATGATTTGGGGGAGATGGCGGGGGAAATCACTACTTCCGTTCGTTTTCTCCCTGTTTCGCAAAACTGGGCAAATTTTCCATTCACTCGTGAGTATAGAAGTTTAACTTCAAAAAACTATCTGTTGCTTTAGCTACGCCTTCTGTGCTTAGCGACTTTTTAGCTACATATGCAGGTGTTTCAATTGACGTTTGAAAGTGAGAGTTGCTAACCATGACAAAATGGGTGGCATAACACTTCAATTTGTTGAATAACACCTCGTGTTGCCTGTTTGTTCTTGCTTTTCGAGGAGTTTCTTTTCGGTGATAAGGAAATGTAAATAGAGACAAAAATAAGGGGCATTATAGTTAAAGTGTCCGCCGTATTTTAATCAATCACATATTAGTGGTCTGCCAAGTATAACATTATAACCTTGGAGTTGTCCATGAAGCTTCTGAGTTACCGTACCGTTTTTAAATTCTACTACGAAACCAAATTGTTGTCATTTTGTTTCGTTTTTTTTTAAAAGACAAATAATTTTTTTATAATTTACATCTCTAGTAAATATTGAATAAATTTCAATTAAGCTGTATGTAACAAAAAAAAAATGAAATTGAATTGTAAGTTTGAAAGAAATTAAAGTATAGTTAGTAATTAATAAAATATGTAATTGCACAAATTTTTTTATAAATGTCAGCTCAGTGAAAGAATAATCAAGGTTAGCCAACTGAAACTTTAACCCGATCTATCGAAAATGACCCTTTGAGCTACGTGTAACTCGTGATCGACGATTTGGCGATCCCTGCTCTAAAGGTCTAAAATATTTTAAAATAGGGGTTATGTTTTAATAAGAATTCTTTAATCTTAACAAATTATATTAATAAATACACCCAACTCTTTTGACACGCTCTTTTACACGGTACATGAATTTGATGAATTTTTTTTTATTATACACAAATTTTTTGTTTTTAGCACGAATTCCCAAAAAATTTGGGGATTTGACCCTTTTGAATGAGATCGATTTGGTGGAATTTGACTGTTTATGATAATAATGAAGTCGATAATGACAGAGACGATGAAGTTCAGCTGTTAACAATTGATTTGATTCGAGGAGGCTTGAAATGTGCTACAAGGATGGAACAACATATTTTTACTCGTGATTCTGACGCACATCGTGCATTAAAATTTCAACGTAATCATAAGTTTTGTATAGCAGGATGCTAAGAATTATTTGCAACTTGAGAAACCAAAAAAACAGTCACTTAACAGACTTAATAACAACAACAACAAACCGAGGTCGTTAATAACGAACGAAATTCTTCATTTGGATCAAAACTACACACAAATATTTATTTTTATCAAGTACAGTCTTTTCTTTGTAATTTTGAATATAACCATGGTGTAAGTCGTAACTTGTATGGATTGTAATAATTATTATCCTCCCCCTATAGAATTAACAAAGTCAAAATTTAATAAAAAAATCAGCCATAAATACGAACTGAAATAATTATATGTTGTTTTTTTACGGGCAGTGAAAAATAATTAATTTTGAATAATGCTTTCTCTACAACATTTGTTACATATTATTACTCTTTTACGATCTTCAGATACCTGATTGAATTTTCTTTATGTAATTTAGTATGGGTCAAAGTGCAAGTGAAAGCAAAATGAAAGTGCGTTTTGTAATCTCCTCACCTTTGTACCGAAAACAAAATTCTCAAGTGCACTTTTATCTAAGGGTGATTTTTATTTCCATGTTAATGAGTTCTGTTTTATCTTAACGTTCCTCATTGTCGTAGACTTTCTTCCCCAGTGACCTAGTACCGAAAAATATTTACGTTCTAACTTCTCAATGCTGTTATAAAAAGAAGAAACAATGTTTCTCTAAGTTTTATCTTTGAAGTGTTTATAACGTGCAAGAAAAAGGAACTATTGCGCAGTTGAGAGCTTAGCTGCTTGAACATTCATCCCGTCTCTTTATTGTCGGGAAGGGGGGGGGGAGTTCATTGATGGCGAGTCATAATTACTCGAAATATTTCTTGGAACATGTGTCATCCTATGCGCGGGAAAGTGAAGGAAATAATTTTCTTTATACCCAACCATTACAACGACTATCAACTTTAGGGTGAGTGACTGCTTTCGAAACCGTGATTTTGAAAAAGCGCATAGATGACATCTTCTTTCATTAGAACATGTAAAATTGTTTTACAGAATATTATTACAAGAACAAATTAATTAAAAGTAATTTTTTTTGCTAAAATGAAGAAGAAATGACACATTTTCCGAACTTAGGGAGAAAAAAATTGAAGATGTAAAAGAGAAATATAGTAATGGTGATTCACTGCTACATTTCTTTAAATCAAAATTAAAAATAAATACATTTTTGAATTTTTTTCTTGTGTGAGTGGATTTTGTTCTAATTTCTCTTTATTATAATGCAGCGTTAACTTAAAATTGTTCAAAGTATTTTTTACAAATTGGACTTCATTAAATAATTTGTTTTATCCTATTTTCCCCATTGATACATTTTTCAATTAGTACTAGTTGCCAATAACATATTCTTTAAAAATATACGAAACCGAGCGGAAAAAAATTTCATAATTTCTTAATATTATTTGAGAATATCCTACGTAAATAAATAGTGCAAACATATAAGTCCTTCGCATTCATTTTAATGGACTTATTCCAGAAGATTTTCACTTGACAGTGTATTATTTTGCTTTATCTCTGTTTTAATCTCATCTACCATAATTTCATAAATTCTTATCTCATTTTATGTTTATATCTATCTATATATTTATAACCCATTACATATGATTTGTTTGAAATAGTTATCATTGTTGTCAAACATATTGCATGGGATATAATGACTCTCTTGTAGTGCAAGTTCGTAGAGATTTTTTCTCCTGGTTTGCGCGGATCTCTCTATACTCATTCATCTTGTTCTGTATCGATTTTGTTGCAGGTGAAACCTTTCTTTCTTTTCTTTAATGCTTCGGAGATGGGAATTAATGGAATGTGATTGAGATTTCTTATTTTTCTCTTTCCATTGTATATATTGTTGCGTTTCGGAAGCATGTGCTCTTCGAATGAGTTGAAAAAATGATGAGGATTATAAATCAGATGAAGAGAGAGAAAATTGTTGGTTAGGTTTGTGGTCGTGCGAGGCTTATCATTTTGGAAGCTTGTGAATTGGGAGATCCCCTTTCTGTGAATCTAAAAATCTTAAGGGAGCTGTTAATCATTCTTTATCTTTAAAAAGAACGGCGGAATAGAAGAAAAAGGATACAGCAATATTAGGTTGACAAGAAAGTAATTTCGGTTTTTTAGTGTAAAATTTTTCTGTACTTAACAAACTTGAATCAATCAAATATCCTCTATTCTGTTTGATTGCCCATTGCCATTTTTCTGGCAACTTCATGATTCCAAGCTCAGTATTTTTGGTCCTTATCTGCAAAAAACTCAACCAAATGCGATTTGCAGTCATCATTATTACTGAGATTTTTATTTTAAAAGTTTCATAAACTTCGATATAAATGAAGGTGCATATCCCTGGTGCAAGGTCACGATTGAAAAATGGATTGTCTACAATAACATTATTCGAAAAATATCATGGTCCAAACTTGATGCTTCTGTAACATAACCTTTAACAAGACCTAATTATTGGAACTTTGTTGAGAAGTGATGTCGCATCCTCCATGTAGCCCCTCCCCCGACTTTGCATCTTCTAATTATCGTTTACTTTGATTTTTACGAAACTTTTTAAATGGTAAAAATTTTAATAATAATGATGTCCTAAAATCATACCTGATCGAGTTTTTTGCTTATAAGGACCAAAATCTCAATGCGTGCGGATTCATTAAGTCATCTGAGAAATGGCTACTGGCTATTGGAACAGAATGGAAGGTATTTGACTAATTAAAATTATTTATTGCTTGTGCTGAAAAATATCGTACTAAAAAACCGAAATTAGTTCTTTGTTAAACCAATAGTTGTAGAACTAAAAGAAAGAAAAATCTCGGTAGTTTTTGTGATAAAATAAATGGGGAAACACCAAAATGTTGTACTAAGCTCAAATCCAACGAGAGACGACACTGACAAAGACATTCTTCAAAAAACCTGTTTAGGTTGACACTATTATTACCATTGCCTACAGTGTTTCGAAGGTGAATCGAAAAAAGATGTCAAAAGTGTTTTTAAAGAGGAACATGTTGTGTAAGGTCTCCGGTTTTATATGACAAACCTGCTTGGTATAATTTATAAAGTTTACTATAAAAAAAAAGTTATAGCTGTAATTTTTGCAAAAATGAAGTTGTGTAACATTTATTTAAAATATTGTTGTTTAGTGTTATTCTATTGCAAGCATATGTACGTTTTAAATGCTCAATGTAAGAACTTCTAAAATGCAATGAAGTCGTTCTATTGAGAGGGGGGGGGGTTAAATTGTGTCTGCTCCCTCTTTCCTTGGATCAAAGATATCTTTGCATTAGGTTTCTCAATATGTATCCTTCAGTAATAGATTGGTGTGCCTAGCATTGTTCCTGTGGAATCGTAGGTTTGAGTCTTCGTGCTACTAAAGACTCGCTGTTTGGAAGGGCTGATCTACGTTGAATCTGTCGAGGTGTAAAGTCCTCACATAGCATGATGTGAAAGTTTGGGGAGCGGGTTGCCAGCTCAGGGGTCGTCCTCTGTAGTTCAGCGTGGCTCAAAATGAGATGTGAATAAACAACTAATCAATTCAACAACAAATCGAAAAGGTTCTGCGATCGAGAATCAAGTACTGTGAAATCTCAGTTGCGCGGGAAGAAAAAAGAAAATTTCTTCAACCACCACCTGTACCTCAGTTGCCTTTCTAGTCTTACAGTATGGATCGTGGTGTTGACATTTGTATCGCTTTGTAAGATGGCGGTCGTTGCGCTTGGCTGGACAAGAATGGTCCGCTTTCTTCCACCGGATGCGCCCACTTACCTGTGGGAAACAATGGAACCCTGCCTTGACCATGGAGACGATCGAGGTTGCATTTCCTTTTGCTGGAAAAGATTCTGAGACTGATAACCGAGAAACATGGGACCTGTGGGATGTAAGTGTGGGGGCGAGAGAATGGAATTATGCCAATTTTGAGGGTTTTGTGAATGGTTTGGTAAAAAAAGAAGAGAGCTTGGATTTCTCATTTGGAGTGGATGGCAACTGTTCAATTCCAGGTGCCATTGAAGTGTCCTCAGGATATTGCATCTTGCACTGTATTGCATGTAAATAACTGCGGGTTGTTTTAAGTATTTAAGACTTCTGAGTTAAAATAGAAATATTTTTAAGATTGCTGAAATATATAAATACTTTCAAAACTAAGCATAATCGGAAAGAAAAAAAAATTGTGGGGGAAAATAATTGAATTTAATTGTGACTTTTATTTCAGAATTCATATACACCCCCCCCCCCTTCCTTTAAAATGTATTATTTATCATTAAGATGTTTTGATGTAGTTTGTTGATTGGTAAGCTTAATATAAGTAGATTGGCAAATTATCTTCTTGTAAAAGTTTTGAAATTAAATCGATATCCTTATTTAAGATTTTAATTTATTGTAATTTATTTTAAATTTAATCTTTTTATCCGGAGAAAAAATGCTCAAACTTCGTTAAGAAATAAGTTTTTAAAACCACACAGTTGTTTATATTAAAACCATCCGATTTAGATTATGGTCTGAAAGAGATAACTAATCAATTATAATACAATTCGAGTTTACTACATTCTTTGATTGGGAAATTTATTATTTTTTGTTTTATACCTTGAAGATTTCAACTTTTTATCTTGGTCAATACTTCCTTCTTGAGATTTCTATTTATTTCGCCATTTTTCGCTGAATCCGCTTTTATCAGAGATTTTGAGAAGTGAACCTTCAGATTTGGACTGTTCGGTTCGAATATGGTGATGTGAAAGAAATTTAACCTTATTATTTATCGTGTCTAAACGCTGATAGAATTTAACCATGACATAACGGCTTAGAGGTAGTGATAAAATGAAAGATTGGAATTTTATTTCATAAACTGATAACTGTATACCCTTCCTGCATACACGGTGCTTTTCCGTGTTGTATGCTAAACATTTAAAAATAAATAATCCGGTAAACACTTTATCACTTCTGGTAGTGTAAACGATCCGGTGATATAGATCGCGAAGATTCTTCAGGTTTATCTGATGTTAATCTTTGCTAAATGTTATGTTGACGTCCTTGTTCCAGAGGTTCACATCCCTTCACCTCTTGGATAAAATATCTGCAATCTCCCCTCCTCTCTCCTACCATTCTTCAGCCATCTGTGTTTCTCGATTTAGCAAATATCGTCATTGTTGTTGCCATTCTGGGCCTGGAAATGTTTTGTAAACACGAAAGTTGATAAGGAGATATGAAAGGGGGGGGGGATGCTGTGCTTACATGCGGCTTTTCGTGTGTATGTTTTGATCACAGAACTACTTTGACTTGTTTATGACATATATTCATTTCTTTTTTTCTTGCGTGGTGATTACAGATTTTTGAGCAATTCTGTGATTTTAAATTTGTGCCAGATTTTTCGGTTTGGTATTTGGCATTTACTGATTTAACCTGGCCGTATTTTTTTAAATAATTGTGCACATGCATTTCTTTTTGAATATATATTTACTTGAAAATCAATGCATTGTAAAATTAAAAATAATATATTTTTCTAAATTGCATTTTAATTGTAAATCTTAGCATTGTCGTCGTGGAATGTGCCAGTTTCCATCAGGGCAGGGGGGGGGGGAATCCACTTATGGGATAACCTGATCATTAAACACGTGCGAGTAATCCAACGGCTTCATTTTCTTGTCGCATAATGTTGCTGATCTCAGACCAGACCTATTTAAGTAACCCGAGATCTTAATACTGGATCCATTCTCTTGCTCAATGGCATTCATAAGGGGGCCCATCGCTTCTTGAGATTCCCTTCTTACCTTGATACGTTCCATCGTTCTGAAATAGTATAGTTCGAATAGCCTATCGTTCTGAATAGCATATTATCTATGCTCTTTTTCCAAATTGGGGCCATTTTTTTTTTGGTTAATTGGACCATAGTTTCTTGGAAACTTACAACTGTTAAGTCTTAAGTTCTCATCGTATTCTTAGGGTTAAATATATCCTTATGTGGTGCAATGCTAAACACTGCCGTGAATTTTGTTGGTGATTTTTCAATTTCTACTATTAGCTCACATCTCTCTATAAAAATCTTGTTCAAATTTTAAATCGTTAGTAAAGTACTTTCTATTCGTCCAATAAGTTCAAATAAATTTTTTGTAAACTTGTACTGGATGACACTTGATGTTAATACAGTTTTTCACACACACACACAAACATTAATTCATTGATAAAATTAAAATTAAATTAATTACCGCTTTTCGACGGCAACTTAGATTCGTCTCAATTGTTGTAACAATGTAGCTGTAAAAACAATGGCAAAAGTTGGCGTCGAAAACCGATTTTTCAGCCAAATTAGCTAAACCGGGTGTGCATTGTTACAACTATGCAGACAAATCATGCTCTTTTTTTCAATTCCTACTGCTAGTTCACTCTCTCCCTTTGCATATATATATATATATAATTCAAATTTTCAATCGCTAATAAAATACTTTATTCATCCATTCAAAGTTGGAGAATTGACTTAAAAAAATTTTGTTTTTGTTTTACTTGTTCTTTAAGTTGCTTAAAAGTTCTTCCTCGCCACTTTAAATTATTTTTCTTTTTTTCCCAATTTTTGTTAAGATTTGTTGATGGCATATAGTTATCTTTTTAGGTTTAAATAATGCGCTGGGCCTCTCTCAACAAAATTCCAAAAATTTCAACTATCTTACGGTGTTTTTTTTTGATTGATTGATTGACGGAAGCAAATGATTTCACCTTTTTTTTAAACACGGAAATATCTCTTCTATGACTGTTGGAACAACTTCATACATATTGATTACAGAAATGATCAATTGTATAATGCTTCAGCACTATTTAAAGGATATATTAGCTACGGCAACACATATAAATCGCTGTAATACCGAACAAATCAAAGGCTCTTTTATGTTTGCACGTTTACTTCGCACGGCGATCGCCCCCCCCCCCCTTCTTTTGCCAGGTAGTATATGTGTTAAATACTCAAAGTGATTCCTGTTCATGATAAGTATCTACATTCATCTTCAGGCGCTGGCGTAACTTGACTGATTTTTTTAAAACTCAATTACTTCTTCTCACGCAACATTTTCAACTTCTGTTAAGTTTTGTCGTGGATTGAATTCTCACGTATGTATATTTAGCTTCTGTTTGGACTCTTTCGCGTCCTATTTATATACTTTCTTTTTTCTGACTTAGAATGCGACAGGTTTTTCTCCTTGCATTAAGTGAATGTCAACAAATTAGGTATTCGTATATCTTTTTTTATCTGTACACCGTACGCGACATAAAATCAAATTAAATTTTCTTTGTGCTTCCATTTTCTATTTATATATATATATATTGGTATCAACGAATTTGTTTATAAAGTTATTTATGCTTATAACTGAGTTTCATTGCATTTTTACTTCAATGAAGAGTCCATCTATATTGTAAACTGTCACATTTCTATAAACTGACGCAATTAACCAATGACGTTTCATGGAGTTTTGAGAAAATCTTTTAATTTAATGTCAGAAACATTACTTTTTTTTTCTCGCCTTTTTAAAAGTAATTTCTTTTTGAGGCATTTCTTCGCCTTTCTCGCTTCACAGATCAGATTGTGAATTATAAGCGTTTTATTTTGAAAATATTTAACTCGTGTCTTCAAACTTTTAATTAAAATTAAGTCGAAATGCGATGTTTCCATGGCTAAATTTGACATTTCTTTTGTATTGAAAATAAAAAATGTCATTTATTATCTATAGAAATTATGAAGTTCTTTAAGACTTTCCTCTACAAAAGGTAATAAATTGTATTCATTAAAAGATTCGAGAAGCTTAGTTAGTAATATGTCAAAAAATATGTAAGAAAATCAGTTGTGTACGGCACTGTTTTAGACTGATCATAAGTGAGGGGAGTTGGGGGTTTGACCCCCGTAGACCAACAGATTTTTAATTTTCGAGGTATAGATTATTCCTCGAAATTTCAATTTGTGTTTTTGGGGGTGTTCTTATGGGGGGGGGGGGTAGCATACGCCTCTGGCGTAAAAAAGTTCGTTTTCCCTGATACTATTATTCCAGGCATCCATTCTGTTTTTAAACTTTTTTTCCTACTATTAAGTACGATGCTCAGGAGCTTTTGTGAATCTTGTATTGGTTATAAAAAGGAAAAATATCTTCAGTAATCAATCCCCCCTCCTATATTTGTTATGATTGATTACGTCATTTGCAACTGAGAAAATTCACGAATGAAAGTTTTCGTTGACTTCAATATTTATTATTGTAATCGAATATTTTATACCTTGAGCCCCTTTGGAAACTTGTGATCAAGCACACTATCATTAATAATTGTTTTTACCGAAAGGACAAATTATAAAATTTTAATATGCTAGCTATAAACAAAAAGTCTCTCTAACACAGTTTTTATTGACCAACTTTATGAAAGTTTACGTGTTAACAATAACTTGAAATCAGAGTTGTCCGAATTAAATTTAACTTATTAAAATCAACTGCTTAAGTTTTAGTGGCGTAACAGAGAATATTAGCCCCCCCCCCCGGCAAAGTCAAGTTTTGGACCCCAAGCCTTACTTGGCGTCAGTCAGGCTTCCCTCCCCCCCTGGCGATGTACAGGTGTACGTTACGCTACTGCACTTAGGCACCCTCCATTTCGGGTAACGCTTTTGATTTACCCTCTAATATAGCATATTCACTACAAAACAGTTTTTACCAACTATTTATAAAAAACAGTGATGAATTCTCAAAATTGAAATACTATTTTTTCGGAGTACATTTTTTAGACGATAAAGAACCACTAGTAAAGTATGTTTGCGTCTGGATGAACCTTTTTTACATGCCCATCAGCTGTCGTTTAAAAACGGATGTCTGTTGTGCCCAGAAACCGTCGTAAACACAAAATACTCCAGCTTGCATCTGTCTTTGTTGGATAGTTGCCCGTCATTTAAGATATCCATGATGAAAAGGAAGCTACAGAATTGCGTCATCTGCTTTGTACAGGAGAGAGAAGTTTTCATCCCAACATCTGTTCCAATATGATCAGGGTTGTTTTATGTTATTCACCTGATGCTGGTGAATGTCATTGATGAGGGCAAACGATGAAAGAGTTCTTCTGTCAAATTTGCGATTTGTTTTACTATAAGGTGAGTGCAGTGCGACACTTGAAGCGAGTTGATTAAATTTTTCTTACAAAAGTTGTATAAATATTTTTGGAAAAAACTGCGTTATGAAACTTTTTACGTAACTCTTACGTCATCGGTTTATCGTTTGGTTTATCGTAAATTTTTTGTATTTATGCCTTTTTTATCGAAAAAGATAAAATTCTTGGCCGTTTTATGTTTTGTTTATTCTGGCAGCGTTTGGTTCTTTTTACTATGTTACCATTTTTGGTAACCACTCAGATTCCTGATTTTATATAATTGTGTTAAATTTGAGTCTATTGTTATTCTTAGTTTTAGTTTTTCAATATCGTAGTACAATCCTATATGTATTGAAATTTGCAATTTTAAAACATTAGTTTATTGTTCTTTTAATGGAAACTCTAAAAAAGTTTCAAAAATATTTACAATGGTACCAGTTTAACGACAGCTTTATTTGATGACGAGTTACTATAATAATAAAAAATGTGTCTTGGGGGTTACGGCACAAAATTTGGTTGACGACGTTTTAAATTTTACAAAATGGTGAAGAGGGAAATCCGAAGGGAAAAAAAATTAATCGATTCCCATAATTATGCATGTGAATTTGCTTCCTGGATAATGATGTTGGTCAAGAAACCAATTTGCATCGGATTATCGTCCACTTAACCAAGATACCAAGTTATTGTCTCTGTCCTCACGTTGACGTAGAATGGAAATTAGAAGAATGGGGTAACAAGCTCAATTGCTCAGTATAAAATGCTTTTATTTTTGCACATATGGAGATTACATTACATTCACTATTGAGTAAATTTTTTCTAACAATAATTCAAAAATCTTTATGCCTACTCTTTATTTTTTTAAAAATAGTTCTTTTTTATTTTTATTTTTCCGCAACAATTTAATATGCATGTTTTTATTGTAAACGCACACTAATTTGTTTGAAGAAATTATGCAAGTTTCTATATTGCTAAATGTTCTTTGTACTAAAAACTTTTTCTTTTCATTTCAGGATTCTCAGAAACATCTCTATATAGTGATAGAAGTAAGTATTTTTTAAAACTTAAATTAATCTGCTAGTTTTCGAATTTAGATTTACTTGTGGTGTTAGTTATTCGCGTCATTTCGTTTCATCTGTAAATGTCAGATTTAACTCTATCGTGTAAAGGGTGTAAAGATTTTTCTCAATCTAGAACGAAGTTAAACCTATTTTAGAAAAGTTAAATTTGAATTTTTATTAATAATTAATAAAATAATATGAATAATTATAGATTTATATAATTATCAATATCAATGTACATTATTTAACTATTGAAAAAACTGATTATGTGAATACTGTATTCGTTATATTGACTCAAAGTAATGTAACTACACCTGCCTTCTGCGGTAATTACTGCAAAGAATTGAAGCATATCTAATTTATGAAAAATTCTTATTAATATTGAATTCCATGAAGAAAGATACAATTGGTAGAATAAGGAATTTTAAACGACTTTAAAGTGAAAAACTACTAATAATTATGTGAAGACGGAACCAAACTATCATAAAAATAATCAAATACTCTCCTTAACTGTATTATTTTTTTTATTATTTAATGTATAAAAGTCTGAATCCCTCATCTTCATTTAAAGAAAATTATGTGTGTGTGCTGAGAACAGTTACAACTGTCTGTATACATCTTAGTCTCTGCCTTAGTGCTCTTTTCTTCTCCGTTTTAAAATTCTTACACATATATATCTTTATTTTTTGAACAGTGTAATGTTAAATACATTAAACGCAACCAATTTTTAAGCTATCTCGACACTACGTAATTGATAATTAATCTTTCCTCTTACTTCGTACAAAGTCGTTGCTCAGACATGTCAGTGGCCTGGAGATTTGAGGGTGTAATTGCTTTAATAAGACCCATCTCATTAGTTCTCTTGACTGCTAGCCGTCCTACAAATGAAGATTACTTAATTATATTCCCTAATGAGTTGGTTCACCTGCTGGAGAGCCATTGACTCAAGACAGGCCGTGAAAGGGTTAATTTCATGTTTTGAAAGATTGCGTTGATGAAGTGGATCATCGTGCTCAGCGAAGGCATTGCATTGTAGGTCACACATTTTTATCTCTCCCCCGCCCCCTGCTTTGCCATGACGAGTGATATTAATCTTGCAGAGTAGTCAGGGATTTCTTTAAAAATTAAGCCAGAATGCGTGGTATTTCTGTAAATGATTTAATACTACACATGTTTGTCACTTGTAAGCTAACTGTTTAGGATCGAGGAAAATGGTCTGGCTTATACAGTTTAACACGTTCTTGAATTTTATAAACTTTGTTACACTTTTTTTTCTGTACTAAATAACGATTTGCACCAGTTGAGTTGTTTTGAAGGAAAAGCTCACATAAATGTTAAAATTTGCTCCGTTTTGATATATTTCTGATTTTGTTGACCCCCCCCCCCCCCCGCTTTTGTGTTTTAGGTAAATAAATGGTACCATTTACATTCATTGGAATTCATTACGGAAATTTAATCAATTTTTAGTGGCCGTGGCAGCCTAGTGGTCAAGGTCACGGACTCGTGGCCAGCGTGTCATAAATTCGAGCCTGCCGTGCAGAGGTGCTCAAACTCTTCCCGTTGGTGTAGTGTGGAAGTTTGGAGGGGTGGTTGCCACACACAGCTCTGGTGTAGTCCTCAGCTTTTGACCATGCTGGGTGCAAAATTTGAGGTTGTCGAATTTCGCCTTTGCGCTGCTTTGTGTGACGTTAATAAACACTCACTAAATCAATTTTTAATGTATTGCATGCACCAGCAACGCGGGGGGTGCCAGCTCAGGTGTCATCCTCATCACTTGACAGTGGTTCAAATTATGAGGTCCGACGCCAAAAGCCCTCATGTAGCTGAACAGTGCCACGTTAATATTCAGTCACTTAAGCACCAGCAACGCGTTATGACTGGCTTTTTCCTAAAATTGTTTTTTAGGGGGGGGGGGTATTTTTCCAAGAAATTAATCGTTTTAACAAAATATAGTTGAATTTTTTTCATGTTGATTAACATTTAAGTTCTTCCCTGTTTGATTTCCAGTTGAATAAATTGCCCTCCTTTATAGGACGACATGATATCAAGTTTTTTAAATATTGTGTCTAACAATTTTTGAGCCCTGGGAAGGCTAGCTTGTTTAAAAAAATGCTATATTTTTATAGCTAGCAAAAGGAAAGTTGAAATTCAAGGTAGTTTTTTTTTTTTCTTTCTTGGAAATTCAATCTTGTGAACTTTGTTAAATTAGTCACTTTAAAATCATGGCATTAAATTTTCAGTATCTGATTCTGAGGGATCAACAGAATTAAACTAGTAAATGTTTAAAAACGGAATAATTAAAAACAGAGTATCGTTTAGTTACTGCTCGGCGATTCCTCCCTTCTCGTTTTGGGGATGTCATCCAGTTATTTTCCCATCCCTAACCGGGGCAAACCGCCAAATAACGATTAAAAATCGGCAAGTGCCGCGTATATTAATCTTGTCTGGCCGTAAAAACAAACAGCGATGTTGTGTTGGTCCAACAACAAACCGCATCTAACTAGCAAGAGAAGTGCGCACTTCACCGAGTATAGGTGCAATCATGTCGGTTGTTTCTTTTCCTTTTTCTTGTTTTTAAGTGCGTCCGCAACGATAACACTCTGCGCATTTCATCCAGATATGCTTGAAATTCCGACCTTGTAGCTATTGTCTTATGTCAACCGAGATCGAACTTGAAACGTTGTTATGAATTGTTGCATCTAATTTAAGCACCACTGCCCCCTTCCTTCAGCTTAGTTGCTCTTAGTTATATCAATGGCTTCTAGGATGCTAGAAAGATAGAAGGGAAATGTTGATTGAGTTTTGAAAAAACATCTGTTTTTTAGTTGTTGATTTGAAATCTTATAAAAGAATTGAGTCTTATTTTTTGTACGCGGATATCTGTGTTAAAATAGATGTAGTTATATCTTTTCTAACTGTAAGAAATAGAATCCTCCTCCTTCGTTTTACTTGTTTGTTAGTTAAATTTTGTTTCTTTCACATCTTAATTAATTTACGAAAACAATCGAATCAAAGCATTTTATTTGAGAGAATATAAATGCTACCTATTGAAACGTAAAATTTTAGAGAGTGTTAGCAAAAGGTATGTTTTTTCTCCTTTACCTTTGGTAATTTTCTTCCCAACGTTCTCAAAGCCTTAAGTTGTGTTGAAACTTTTGCTACCTGATCGACAGTGACATCAAATCAAGATCCACGGAATTCATCGAGGTGAAAGGCTAGATTTTTACGCCTGTCGTTAGCCTTAGCTTTGAGCACCATGGAGAGGACAGTACGATTATGCTAGATTCCTCCCCAATTTTGAGGGAGTACACCCTGGGGGGGGGGTCATGGGCCTCCTACCAACCTCACGAAAGGACTTGCGGCTCGACGGCTATTTAGAGTACCCCCAAGCCGCGAAGGCACTATACATTTACAAACATCCATGCCTCCTCCGGGATTCGAACCCAGGCCCTACGGCACAGCAGTCAGCATCACAACTCACTATACCGGATGGGTGGTGCCTTAAGTTGTAAAAACACAATAATGAGTTAATAGTTAAAAATCCCACCTATAGAACCTAAAAAGGTAAAGAAGCCTTGGAATTTCATTTAATGCTCTTTTCTCATGAATAATAATTTTTAAAAAGTAGCGTTACTAAGCCCATTGGGCATAATTCACGACGGTCACATGATAAATGCAATCACGTGTTCTCCATTGAATTCAAAACTGACATTAGACTTGTATTTGTTGTTCTACTCGTAAAATTTAAGACACAGTTTCAAATTTGATAATGAGGTAAAGATGTTCAAATGTAAAGATTCCTCAAAATTATAAAAAAAAATCGTATATTTCAGATTTAAATCAAGTGAATTTTGTTTACTTACGTGCGTTTTTGTTGACAAATAGGTAATTTTTCAAGGAAGTCTCTGCAAAAGTCAAAAGTTGGCAACAGGAAAGTGCATCAACTGATTTAGTGGAAACACGTAACTGTATTTATCATGCGACTAATAACGTCACATGTATTAAGCATATATTATGAGTAAAGTATGACTGATCCTGAACTTATCTGTGCGTTGTTTTTTTGCTAATGACTGGCTGAGTATTAATACGCATGCGTGATTGATTGCCATGTTTGAATTGGATTGTTAGCTATACATCATAATTAAGCTGATTATAGCAAATACGATTACTCACACATTTTTGGGTTTCAAACAGAGCCTGGCATTAAAATGCGAAAAATCATAATAAAAATATTAAGACTGATTATAGATCTTAAGTTAAGTGATCAAAAAAGAGTTGTGTATAACTGTAGGGAGAAATGCTCGATAATGTCTGGAGCAATTCAATCTTCTACATCAAGTTTAGGCTTGTCTAAAAAGCGGAATCAACGTAGCGACTTTTAACAGTTGAAAATTTTGTTTTTTCTTTGCCTAGTTATTCAGGTTTCAGTGGGCGTTCCGAGTAATAGGAGTCGGAGCGGAAAGGTGTCCCAACTCTTGTAACGGTTGTACAATGTAAAATAAATGTCTCGGTTCTTGTTGTCCAGGTGCATTGTTTTTATGAGTGGGATGCACTGCAGCAGAACTTCATTGTTTTCCCTTTGTTGTCTCGCACGTCTTAACTGTTGTCAACTCCTGTGAAGGGCGTGCGTATGGTAGAAATTAGCGATTTATTTTTGCTGCATTTAATCTCGCACTGGTTTTGTTTTTAAGTCATTTTGTGTGTGCATGCATTATGACTGGGTGGGGAGTATTACATATTAAATGCAACTGTGTATCCCAGTTGAATAACACTTAAGTTGTAATCATATCAACTCATTTATCATTTTCTTCTCTTGACCTTGACGCCAAGTAATAAGGTGCTTCGCTTTCAGCTTGTAGTTTAAATCTAATGCTGCGTTAAATAATTTTGAATCGAAGGCAGTTAGGTCTTATGTAACCTGTCTGACTAGAGATGGCATCTTATGTAATCTGTCTGATAATTAAGTTTGTTTTCTTTTGTATTTAACTTGTACTGAGCAATTCTTCGTATTCCTTTGGTTTCAGTATCGTAGATTCATCAAAGTGAATGTAAACATCTTTATATAACGCAAGAGATATCATACTCTTCATAACCTCTTATGTTTATTCCGAACTAATTTTCAATAATAGTTCAGTTTGACGCCTTCAAATGCCGCCGGTGTATTTTTACGTCGCGCTCAACCGGTACTTTAAATGCCCCGGACGTATATATACGTATTTCGGAAATGTGATCCTTTTCTTCGCGCTACTTTCAGCAAAACTATACCGAAGGTTTTGGAAAAAATTGACCTTGGCAGTATTTCCGAAAGATTTACTTATTTTAGAGAAAAATTTGTTTATGTATGCCTTTTCTTTCCCCCAATACACCGTATACGCGTGCCTAGGTGGTTGTATTTGGGAGTAAAAAAATATCGTAACTTTTAATCGGCAGTTGAGGAGTTAAATGAAATTGGTTAATGCACATATTTCCAAGAACAACAGTTTTATAAAAAGTCCAAGAGGTAGAACATAAGTACATCTTTCGAAAAGTTGTTTACCCATGATATTATATGAATTCTTGATACAGATCTCTTGGAGTTAACATCATCTCGTTGATATGGAAATTTTCGTACGATTATTATGTCAAAAAAAATTCTTCTGAAACATGCATATGTTTTATAAAATAATTGTGTCAAGGTATTTTTTTGAATATATGTCCGTGCCCTTTTAATAGTGTCTGTTATTTCTTGCCTTTTTGTGCTCATCTTCAATTTTATGTGTGTTTTACGGTTTCAGTTGCTTTTAAAAGTGAAGTCTTTTTGTAAAAAAAATTCAGGATAGAGACCGTATAAATTATTAGTTTCACAGAGGGAATACGTGTATGTTAACTTGTTCGCAATTAATTAATAATTTTTTTTAAAAAAATCAGTATTGGTGGTTATTGCTTTAGAAATTGTTTAAAAAAATTAGTTATTAAAATATTCATATTTACTGAAATGTTTTATTTAAATCATTTCACCAATGAAAACATTTGAAAATTAAAATGGAATAATTTTATATCGCTGATTTTTGTGCTATGATTCTCCCCCTAGAAGTTAATACCTCCATCCAATGGCGCAGGATTTTTTGGGCCCAAAGTTAATGTTTTTGAAATCCTTTGTAAAAACCGGCTTGGGCCCCATTACCTGGCTTTACAGGGGGCCCTAATGTTATCCGTTACGCCACTGCCTCCATCCATTACAAGCTGAATACACGTAGACTATTCTGTTATTTCTGGGAAACTACAAATGTGTCTTTGGATGAAAGTGACTGCTAAGCATCAAATATGTTTCGGACGAGGGCATTTTTTTCCCCTTGAAGTTTAGCAGTCAGGTGTATAATCGAACATAGTAGAGTTTTCAGAGTGCGCAGTTATGTCCCCACCCTTGTTGCTAAGCGTAGACTTGAAGGTCGCGTGCGCGTGAATAGAAAATGCGACCACAGAGAAGAGCAGTGTTATTTGGCCTTGAATCCGCGTGCACGTTTGGTTCACGTGTGGAATAGCTGTCAACGAAGGTTTTTTTTTCTCTTGTTTCTTTTGCTTACTCCGAAAAAGAGTTCCATGTATTATTATAGTTGCTACACCCATTATTATTCGTTAAGTGAAAATGAGTCGAACTGCTTGTATGCAAATTCCGCCATTTCGTTATGTAATAATGTGTGTAGATAAATAGCAGTGGGAAGCTTTGACAAGTGTTTCATTTTGTTTCGTTCTTACCTTGGAACCTCTTATCTGCAGTGATGACTTACATTTAAAATGGATCATCATGTAAAAAAGTTAATCGTGTTTTATCCCCCCCCCCATCTCTTTTTCCATTGTGTTCATAGCAAAGTTCAGGGATTGGTGATACATAAACACATGAAGACATACGTGCATGAAAAATACTTGCTAAGAGATAAAAAAAGAGAGAACTTAAAACATTGACTGCCAGGGACGTGTGAAAGCATGGGCCAACTAGGTGCAGGGCCTCGGCCACAATGGGGGCCTCGTCTCGTTCTCGAGTCAGCCTAAAAAGTTCATGATTCGAATAATTTCAATGGTCAAATGTTTTTTATGGTTGCATTTGCCATACAACTGGGAATTTTGGACAATATGTCATCTGGTTACATGTGATAACCGTCGTCAATGTATAGGTCTAGACTCTAGACTTAGGAGTCTGAAGATGGAAAGCGGTTTGTGCGACTGTAAGTCATGCACATTTATTTGTTTCGTGTTATTGTTTGTACGAGTATTTGAAAACGTATGCTATGTACTGTCAAATTTAAGGGTCATTGAGGAGAGGGCTACATTTCTGTAAGGGCCCAGAACCTACTTTTGCATAGGGCCCAGGGCCTTAAGAAGTCTTCAGACGTCCCTGCTGACTGCTGCTTCACAGTGTTCATGTGCGTAGATATTCTGTTCATTATCGACGTAACTTTTCTTACATGCATTATTTTTAGTTTTCAAATGACTATTGCATCATAAGGTGAAAGTTTTTTTCTCCTTTTGCCTAGTTTCGGTCACATGATTGATTACGCGGTAAACGAACATGTTATTGCATTTCTTTGTTGAAATTGAAATAATTCATTTACTCTCACTGTATTTGTGATAAAAATAGATCTATTTCTGTTTTTCATTTTTGCACATGGTGTCAGAATTTTCGAACATGTATTTAGAAAAGTTTTCTGGTTTTTTAAGAAATTTGATTTGTTTACGCGTGTGTGTCTACGCCGTCATTCTTACGTCATTTTATCGACATAAGTAACTGGTATTCGTTTTAAATAATTTTTTTTTATATTTCGGACAGAACTATACGCGTACTCTGCCTGTACTAACTTCAATTCGAGAGAAAACATATTTTTCCTTTATAGATGTTCGGAATGCAGGGTATCTTTCAAAATGTCACTAATTACTATTGTCGATTTATATGCTTCCTTTTTATTTGAAAATTTAAAAAAAAAAAGATTTTGGGGGGAGGGGGGGAGTTTTATATTATTGCTGTAATCGTAAATTAAACCTTCCGCATATCCATTTCAAAATATTATATTAAATAGACCATTTATTTTCAAAAAAGATAATGCAGTCATATAGAGAAAAAGACTACGAAAAGAGAGTACGAATAAAAGAGAAAATTGATTAAATGCACTTTTCAAATACACACATTGCGCGTATTTAAAATGACTCATTATTGGGGATTGATTCGCTCAATTTATTTTAACCACTGCTTAATCCGAACATCAGTTTAAAAATTGAAAAATAGCATTTTAATTAGGTCATTGTTTGAGATCTGGAACCTTACCTTCCTTTTAAATGTTGAACAACACAATTTACTGTAAATGGTTGGGATATTTTCCGTGACAGTTTATGATAGTATATTCTTAATTGGCGATCAAATGTGGTTTGATATGTTACAGTTAACTATAGGAAGGGTAAAAAATTCTGTAAAAATAAGCAATGATTCGTTGCATTTTAACATCGTTAAAAATATGCCAGATCTTCATGAACATTGCGTACTCATATATCAAAGCTTTAAAATTTCTGTCTATTTATGCGACTCAATTAATTTACAGTGATCGATATTGCTATCTAAGTCGCCTATCACAAGTGAAGCCAGTTCTAAAATAAAAGAATAATATTTGGTTGCATTTAATTATTCTTAATTTGGGTTTTACTGTTTATAGGTATTATTATTTACAAATGCAGCATCTGTTTTATTTCAGTGTTCTGTAGTTATTTTATTATGAATGTCACAACTAAATGCTTATTAAATCTTCTCAATATGCCTGTAGACTGAGGCTTGCTGACTGACACCTTGATCTTCAATATGGGATCTTCATGGGAAGAGTCGGGGAAATGTGATGGTTGCTATTATTGTTATTATTACTTCTAAAGGGCTTTGCCTTCTTCGCATGTGGGCACGTGGCACACCTGCCTATTCGAGGGTGGGAAGGGAGGTGGACATTTAAGATGAAAAGAAATCCGTGAGGGTTTTGTGCGGAGCGGAATGGGGGGGGGGGCGCTTTTGTGTTTCTAACCTTGAACATAATATTGGAACATGTACAAGGTAATTATAACCTGTTCGTATGCTTCGATCCAGGGTAATGTATTCAACCAAGGACGGGCACTTGTCATCGTTTTCGGTTTTTGAACGTCTCAGTTTCGTAATTAATGAGCTTGAATTATAAGATGGTTAGTAAGTAGTTTTTTCTACTTGTCTCGTATTTTAAGAGTGTGAAAGCGAGTTATACGAAACACATTCGACAAAACACTTTTTTTGTTTACCCTTCCTTCTGTTAAACTGTTACGCAGCTTAGGCGTGACCTTGCTAATAAATATATTTTCCTCAAAATGCCAGCGAAGTTTGTTACGTTTTTCGTCTTGTTGGAAAGAAGTTTGTTTTTTTAAAGAATAGATGTCTATTCTCCTTTGATGTATAATCGTAATTTTGGCTTTTGTCATAAAGCAAATTCATTTCAAGAATTGGATTGTTCTTTCCTCTCTGTAAAATATTCTTGCAATTGATTCTTGTAAACCTTATTAAGGCTGTCTTCCTTTAATGTTACAGAATTTGGAATTACTTTTCATATAGAAAAGTATTCCAACATTAGTATTATATTCTTATCTTACTAATCTTTGGGGAGCAGCATATTTTATCATACCACTCATTTTTATCCGAATTGACCCATTTTTTTCTGGCATAAAATATGTTTTGCACTTTTTCTCCTATCCCGTAATGCTAAATAAGGTTCCCCTTTACTTGCTGAAAGTAATAATTAATTATCTATGGAATATTCTGAAATTTTAAAAACGCTATAGCTTAAATAGATGTATGAGTTACAACGTTGCTAATTTTCATAAAAATTGAAATATTTTTCTGTTTGAAAATGTGCTCCACGTGTAATTCATACTCTTATGCATTTGACAAAAAAAAAAAGCCTTAATTGCATACCATATAAACTGTTTTCTGGTCAGATTTCAGCACAGCAACAAAAAGTGATTCCTGCTATATCGGCTATGAAAAGATTTTTTCTTTTTGGGAATCCAAACCCACAAACAAATTCGTTGTTCAATATGAAATTTTTGATAATTTGAATTATATTGATATTTAAAAGTGTTTATCATTATGATTTTGTACGTGTCTTTGAGAATATTTGGATTTCGATTTTCATTTTGATATGATTCATTGAACTTGGTAATTTTCTCACAATAAAACTGCTTCAAAAAAAAAAAAATTACATTAAAATCCAAAGCTTCATGAATTATGAAAGTTTTTTGTGGAATTTTTTTAAAGGTTCTTGATTTTAGCGTCTGCTTCAATTTAGGTTATGAATGGAACTATTGATAGCTAGAAAACATTAGCGTGCGAAAGAAGGAAGGCCCAAGGGGTCTGTTACCCCCCCCCCCATAGCCCTTCATTTTTATTTTTTCTATTGATTATAATCTTATGCACATTGTACGTAATATAATTTATAACAAAGGGAACAATTTCAGTTCTAATAAGTTAAAAATAATTTTTTTTAAATCCTTTTCTTCCCTTTCAATACCCAACTGCATACCAAGGTAAAACACCGTCATATTCTCAGAATTGAACTATTTATTTGCTTCCTATTGTACTGTGAAGTGTATTCTTGAAGGAAATCGTTGTTTTTCCTTTCTGCTTTGTCAACAGACTAGATCAAAAGTTGAGTATTGGGGTGCGATAGGATAATGTGTATGCGGTGGACTTTCGACCCTCGATCCCCTCCACCCTGAAAAATTCCTGTGTGGCCCACTGCTATTCGTATTTTTATTGAAGAATATTCACAAAACTTAAGATTTAAGTGTGTGGAGGTCCTATTTCTTAGTTGATCAAAAATATTTTCCACCGTATAACAATTCTCTCTCACATACAGTTGAGAGAGAAAAATGTGTTAATCGTTTTTTTCCCGTACATCCGTTGGCAAAGGGTTGGTAACTTCTAGGATGCAGAACTGGATTTGGACGGTGACCCCCCCCCCCCCCCACGGAAAGGTCAGGGTCAGGAGGATGAGGGTCGATCTGGTTTGCCTCCCCTCCCTTTTCTTTTTTCTAAGAAGGGGTAAAAATAGGGAACTAGAGGTCATTCTTCTCTAGAGGTCTAAAATTGTAGACTGTCAAATAATTTCGCTTTTACCTAAAATGTATATTTAATTGGAGATCGAACTCTAAAGCATCTCTGATATCAATCATTGAATATTTTCATTATGCTTGAAACATTTTACTCCCAGCGTAAAAAGAATATGACGGTATTTTAGTAGTTTTTCAAATTGCTACTATTTGCAACAAAACTCAATATGTCTTGTGTATTTTAATGTGAAAAACTGCTTATTGGGGTATTTCAAGTTTTTTTAATAAGTCCTTTAACTTTTCGAATTTTTTGCACAACTTCCATTCAATAACATTTTATTTTGTTTTAGGGGATACTAAAATTGAAGTTTTTCTTTAAAATGTTATCTTTTTAGTTATTTCTATTGTTCATGCATAAATATGTATGATGAATTATTCTTGTATTAATTTTCTTGTAACCCTTCCCTCCAAGATTTCCATTTGTATTTAGAAAAATAAGGTTGATACAGATAATTAATATATAATCGTATTTGAGAACAATATATTGATGAACACGAAAATAAAAAATGCGTCCATATATATTATTACTATATCTAAAAAATCGTCATGTATTAAGTCATTTTTCGATTAAGATGCGTCTGAACATTTATTTTGTACCTTTTTAAATAATTAGTCACACTTACGTTATTTTTTTTTAAAAAAATAGTTAATTACTCCTTTTTTAAAAAAAAAAAAATTCAAAGTCCAAAGAGAATTTGACAAGAACTGCAGAAGACTCGAAATAGTCAATTGCAATTGGGTATCGTCAATGGTTTCGACACGGTTCTGTGATTACACTTTAAAAAAATAACCTTATTTGAATGACATGGTTGATTTTGAATCAGTATTTGTTATCTAAAGTGTCATCTTCGTTTAATAAAATAGAATTTTAAAAAAGCATTAATGCTGAGACAATTATATGGTTTTTGATAATATTAACAATATAATCAATTTAATTTGAAGTTGTAGAATTCAAATACTGAATAAAATGTTAACTTTTCATAGATGAATAATTTAAGAAATGCTCGTAAGTCATTTATTATGTGATTACTATTTTTAAGTGAGAAAAATAAACTTGTGTTCCCAAATAAGATTTCTGGTAACATTAAATATTTCAAGTGCACTGAATATAACGCACTGCGCACTAGACATCTTCATCCAATGACCTTGTTTTGTACGTAACGTGACCTATCCAATAGCTTTCCTTCATTATGTCAACATTCGTACGACTGCGTTTTTTTCTGAGTAATTTGCTTATTTTTAGATTTGGTCCATTTCATAGAACAAATTTTTTTTTTTTTTGAAAATTCAAAGGCGTATTAGAAAAGGAGGGTGTTTTTAGTCGCTGTAAAAAGATGTAGATTCTCCAAAAACATTTAATAGATGTGTACGATATCGAAGGAAAAATCTAAAGCTTTATGTAATGATTTTTTGATTTGAGATAGACAGTGAAGTATCGTGAATTTAACATATTTCAGTAGAGATTATTAATTTTGGACTTCTTAACAGCCTTTAGGTGCTGGATTTTTATACGGGTCAAAATATTATTTTAGAGATAAAGATACTAATAAAATATTTTAAAAAATTGGCATTTAAATGTTTTTTAGTTTTTTTTTTTTAAATATTTTATTTGACACTTACCATATGCTTAATTGGCAACAATTAGCATATGAGTGTGCAATATTATTTTTAACTTAAGGGGACATGTTACGATATATGCAAAACATTTTAATTTAAGGATTGTTAAAATTCTTTTGGTGGTCTCCTATGTGTGTATACTATATAAAACAGATTTTGTGCTCAAAATTTCAAAAAAGGTAGCCATTTAATTTTTTAAGGAAAAAATTTAAAATTTGTGAAGAAATTTTAAAATGCTACACATTTTACAAAAATGTAGGTACACACATGAAATTTGATTTACAAGTACGTCAAACTATGCGTAACAAAAGTTGGTATGGGTTTTGCGATAACATGATTGGTATTTGTACAATGCTTCTTTTTATGAATGCTTATTAAAAATTCCTTAAAAAATGCACAAATTCTGAGTTCAATTATTTTTTTTAAAAAAATAAACATTGCTTTTGATTCAAAAATACATACCAACTTTTGTAACATGTACTATTAGCAATAAGTAAATAAAAAAAATCAAAGCATTAGGCAAAATAGAAAAAAAGCCTTAGCATTTTAAATGAAGACAAACTAGTTATTTTATCTTTCTCCGAGATAAGTAAGTTAAAGTTTTGATTTGCGATTGGGATGTGAATCAAAACGAACACAAAAGCTATCATAATTCTGTGTTTTTTAAGTTTAGAGCTTTCAAATTTTGTCAGGCTATAGAAAAGTATATAAAGAATAATTTAAGCTAAAAGAATTAAGTTTGATTTTTTGACCGATTTTTGTCAATTGAATCGTACTGTATCTATTACATCTGGTGAATTCAGTGGTAGAATGAAGACGATCTTTTTTGCCTTTTATAAGGTTTTATTGCTGGACGACACGAACATTAAACATATATGATTAAAACTTGGGTTGTATTATTAGGGCAACCGCCCTTCACAATTGCAGATTACAACTGTACCAATTGGTAGCTCACCTGCCACTGAGCTCCTACACATAACAAAACAAAAGTTCGCGTTACAGAGCAACGCCTCTATACTACGCTTTTCAACAGTATCCACTCAAATAAAAAAAAAAAATCTGCATTATATCCTTATATATTTATCATACCGTAAAATCCAGCGCAACACAAAAAAGAGGATCGAAATTTGCGGGTGGGCGTTATACGCCGGGTATAAAAAGTGAGAGCTCTAAAAGTATAATGAGTTAGCATAGGGGAAAAAAATTAAATTTCTACATACATCAAAATACTCTTTTCTTTTTTTTTAATAAAAAAAAAATTACATTCCTTCAGGGAAGTCTTAAGACTTTTTGTGGCCCTGGGCCCCTATGCAAAAGTAGGCCTTACCCGAGATCTTTAAAAAGTAGGTAGAAAATATCATGCATTGTCAAATACTCGTACAGATAGTAATTTGAAACAAATAAATGTGCAAGATTCAAAATATCAAAAACATAGGCACAAACTTGGTCGACCGATGACCGCATTTTGACTAAAAAATGAGTTAAATGATTGTTTATGGTATTGAGCCTAGACCTAAACACATACAACGGTCATCACATAATAATACAGTCTTGCCACTTTCACCAGTTGACATGCAGTTTGAAATTCCATGTTTTTTCGGAGAATATCTACAGGAATAATATTGGACCTTAAAATGATCCGGAGCATTATCTTATTAAGACAGAACCGAGAACAAAACTAGCCCCCACCGAGAGTGAGGCCCAGGCCTTAAGACGTCCCTGCATTCCTTATGAAGTTTAAAAGTTGTATTTCTAGAAGTATACTATTTTTTTCTTAAGCTTGGAATAATACCTCGAATAAATAACTTCAAAACGTAAGAGCACTGCTGGCGTACATTTCAGGTTTCTTCGTAAAAAAGGGGGTGCGCGCGTTATATATACACACACAGCGAATATACCAAAAAACTAAAGTTGCAGCTTGAAAATATAGGTGCGCGTTGTACCCTGGATTTTACGGAAAATTAAATTAAAAAGAATTAGAAAAAATTCTGCATTTCTTTTTTAAATTCAATACAAATTTTAAGGAAACGTTTCTGTGGATATATAAACTCGATTATAACTCATTTAAATGACTTTACAAACTACTGATTAATTTTTTGCCCTTCACTAAAATCGCTGCATTTTTTTTATTTTTTTTTATTTTTTTGATACAAATATTTAAAGATGTCTTAATTTTATAGTTTGAATTGGCTTAATTATTTTGTAACAATACTTTATTTTATTCGTTAAAAGTTATGAAATTTTTACTTTCTCTTTTTAAACCCATTTGTTTTAATTCTGAAATTTTTTGCGACCAATCCCCTCCCTTTTGAATTACAAACTGGCTCTTAAAATCTTTTAATGTATAGATTTTCTTCTTCATTGATTATTAAAATACTTTATCAACTATTGTTTAAAATTTTCTTTGTAAATCGAATTAATTTTCCTATGAAAATGCCGAAGAAGGAAATGAAGGCATAATAATTGTTCGGTGACCTTAAAAAGAAACTTGAGATCTCTGCCTCTGAATCAGCTAAAGATTGCGTGTAAAATAATGTGAGTTATTGCATGTCAAATTTGGCTGATTTCTCACATTTCACTTAAAGACCGTAAACATGCAGCGTGATTAATCAAATTGAATCTCAAATTCTTCATATGACACTGTTGAAGTTTGATAAATGAACTGATGATTTTGGCAGGGAAATGTGTGTCAGATCTGTGAACCATCCAGATATATATTTTTTAACCTGAAAAAACAAGCCTGAACTCTTTTATTGTTTAAAACAATTAACAATTTTTGGAACTGTTATCACAAGCGATTTCATTGGGAAAAAATCTCGGAATTTTACAAAACGTAAACTGTTTTGTCCTTATTTCAGCAGTTTAATTTTCTTTTAAACTTTAAAGGAAGTATTTGTCTTGGTTGTGCACAAATCTTCAGTTATTCGCGAAAATCATTATATTTTTGGCAAGCAATTATAAATATACTTTACGACTTATTAATGAGTTAATATACCAGTACAGCGGTTGGCAATTGTTTTGGTTTGAGGACCACATTTTGTAGAAGTGGATTAATCCAGAGGGCCGCATTTTTAAAAATGATTGCATTCATCACTAAAATTTAAATCTTAAAATGGTATAAGTTGTGCCTTAAAAATAAATGAATATGAGTTAAATAAAATAGTGGCAGTTTCATACAATTTATTCACTGTGTTAATTCCCTATCATCTGTAGCTTCAAGCACATTTCTTTTTATAGAATCAGTTTAATAAAACAAATGTACCAGTGGCGTAACGTACACCCCCGCACCCCCTGCATCGCGGCGAGGGGGTGCCCGAAGCCTGACTGACGCTTTGTAAAATCCCACATGAGGGCCCTAAACCTGACTTTGCAGGGGAGGGGGGGGGATGTTCTCGTTACGCCTCTGAAATGTACTTTACGCACTTCCCTACGATTTTTTTCTTTGAAGTCAGGTGGATCATTGCTTGTTGAGAGAAATTTTCATCACAGCCTGCAAGTTAATGTCAATCATCTTGCATCCGTATTCACTCATGTTGATTTTCATGCAAGGAAACATTTGCTCTCTCTCCACAAATATATGTTGATGAAAATACAGAGAACGTTCTCTGTCTATTTGGTTTTTTGTCTAGACGGGCCGCAATTGGCTCGCTGTTATAAGTTATATAATTAGTTATTTATTTATTATAAATTATTGTTAAAAAGAGAAAAATTGGACGAAAGTTTCTGGTTGTTCCACTGGTCCTCGTTATGATTACGGGTTGAAAAAAAAAGATGCTATAAACACATATATGTAGTCATCTAAACCACTTCGTTTCAAAATTATGATGTTAAAAAAAGAGATATGATTTTTATGTACTGATGATCGTACATGCAAGTTTCAATTGTTAAAGAGCCAAATTGAAATGAGATTCTAAATTTTGTAATGGTGTTTGTAACATGGAGAACGTAGTGTTTAGTTCGCCATTGTTTCTTGATAATAGGTTATGATTTGGAAATTTGATGTCATTATAGCCCATTGTATAGTTGTAGTATACAATTTTACTGGAATTAATTCATATTAAAAATATACAAGTAATTTTATCAGTTACTCGCACATACTGTAGTTTAAACACTAAACTATCGAAATTTAACCAAACAAAAAATGAATGTACATGGAAGTGTATTCCATTATGAAAACATGATTCCTTTTTTTTCTCATAGAATTCGTGCTAGAAGATGGAAAGAAAAAAAAAACAATGCATATTTATTCTCCCAGCACTGAAAATAATTAGTTACTTTGTCGTTGTTTGCTCAGCCGTTATGAAATAAATTAGATTCTGTGCACATAAACATCATGTTAAATAGTCTGCAGTTTAAAATTTTTTTTTCTCTTTCTGTTTATCCTTCGAAGTATACCAGTGAGGACGAACATTAACTGCATTGTTGATACGAGTTCCGCTTGTGCGCGCAAGAAACGCATTCGCCTGTCTCTAGCGCTTGAGCATCATAAAGCACCTTTACTGATTTGATCTGTTCGGATTGTGTGTATAAACAGAAACACGTGCTTTCCTCCAGCGTGTTCGAGGTCATGTCTTCGGGTTGCACTAGACGCGCTGTCGTCAGTCGAAAAGTCTATTTTCGAGAACTTCAGATATGGGAGAAAAAGACGTTATTTTCCCAGATGAGAGAAACTTTCGGCCTACGCACTCTGTCCCCCCCCCCCTATTTTTTTAAAAATTGTTGTTGTTTAATTTATTGTTGTTTCGTTATTTTGTCTTTTTGCAGGCCAACTGATCGACGGTTTGACCTTCTGTTAGAGTTGAGCGAGGGATCATGGACAAATTAAATTGGCAGATACCGTTAGCGCTGAAGTTTAGTTCCTAGTTTTTGTGGAATTCTAATTACTGTTGCAATAGAATTAATTGGCATTAGAAAATTTTGAAATCTCGAATAGTATTTTTTTGAAAGAACATAATTGAATGGGCGAGGAAAAAATGTTTTCAATCTTTATTTTATTTTATTTATTTATTTATTTATTTTTTTGCATCTTGGCACAACTGCTCTTTTTTCATCATAATGTGTATGCTTGGTTTTGTTATCATTGATTTTAAGTATTTTATTAAGCTATCTCACTAAGCAAGATATTTATGATATTATTGTTGCTATTTAATAATAACTATGTATTTTAAAAAATATAAATAAAGTGGATAGCTGAGACAACCACATGCTAATTTTACTACAACTTTTTGGATTATATCTTAATAGAGCTCTGTTGAAAATAAACATTCTTTAAACTTGCAATTTCCTTTGTCCATCAAACCGATTATCTTTGTAGAGGACAGCAGACAATTTAATCTATGCAAATACCGGATATTTCATGAGAAATCATGAATGCGTATTAGACTGTAAAAATGATAAAATGACAGGCATATATATATGGCGGCACTTTATCTATATATTGTACTTATTATCGTGACAATCAACTATATGATTCAATAATAGTCTTCCTTGAGAGGAACTTAGTGATTACATAATTTAAAAAATACAATTTAGATTTTGGAATCAAGTAGCTATATAGATTTTGTGTAAAAACACAGTTGTAACTTATTTTAATTTTAATACCTTTTTTTTAAAAAAAATTAGTATTTTCCAAAATTTGTGAATCATGAGAAACATCGCTTTATTCTGTCTGTGATTGGAGTACTTTTTTACCTTAAAAAGTACTAATTATTCCAAACTATAATATAAATGGATGGTGTATAGAAAAAAATTGTTAATAGTGTGTATAAAACAACTTATTCACGTATTTTGGACACAAAAATTTAATTCACAAAAATTTATGATTATTTATTCCAGACTTTCTTCTTTTCAGAAATAATTGTTTACAGTGGCGCACACAGGGGGGGGGGCTGGTCTGGGGCACCCCCATAGCTCTTGATTTTTTTCGTTTGATTATAAACCTATGTATATAGTTCGTAAAATATAATTGTGTATTTGTTGTTTATAATTAATTGTATTAATTAATGCTAATTATTTGCTTAATAATTAATTTTACTGCTTTTCGTTTTCCAACGTTGACCGGTCCGCGGCGATAAAAAAGGATGGGAAACACTACTCAA
Organism: Trichonephila clavata; assembly: GCA_019973975.1. Taxonomy (NCBI): domain Eukaryota; kingdom Metazoa; phylum Arthropoda; class Arachnida; order Araneae; family Nephilidae; genus Trichonephila; species Trichonephila clavata. The sequence continues at coordinate 234,337 of BMAO01024874.1, forward strand.
AAGCAATAATACGTGCTAGTAAAATTAAATGGTGATAGAACATTTTGGTCATTTTATTCGCATCATCTTTTAACATATACATTGGGTGCTAAAACTCAAAGTGTTTGCCTGGAGTGTAGAGTGAAATACAAGTTCAGGTTTTTGCCTTTTGCTTTGATTCTAATTTAAAATTATAAGAATTATGTGCAGTTTTCCTCGTATAGTGACATTAAGTTAAAGCACAAACGAAACTGTTTTGTTTAATTAGAAACTAAATAAGATATCCCTTTCCATCCTTCAAAACAAAAAGCAACTTCTATCATAGGTCCCATCATCAATATAGTTTTTAAAAAAAAGTATGAATTGAATGTCTGATGATATTTTAGTATTTGTTTGAATATCTAAGCTTCTTTATTGATTTTTACTTACTTATTTGTTTTAGTATTGCAATGGTGGAGACTTATCAGAATATCTGAACCGTAAGTTCGCTCTTATTACTAAATCTTTTTTAACTTTACATTATGCTTAATGTTTGTAGTTTACGATATAGTTAAAATTAAATTGTTTAATACTCTGTTGTTATTTTCAGATAAAGGTAGCTTGAGTGAGGACACTATTCGGCATTTCTTAAGGCAAATTGGTAAGTGAAACTTGCAGGTTTTGAAATAGTTTCATTTTGTTTTAGTTTTTTTTTTTAGTCGCGATATGTAGTGTCATAATTTTTGAAATAATTATACTTTTAAACAAAAATGCCAAGTGCCTAACAGAGAAAATTAAAAATTTTATGCAAAACAATATGTAAAAATTTTAAATAATTGTAAATTAAAGTAGAATTTTTTTTCTTTCTATTCTGTATTTTTAATAAAAATATTTTTTGTTTTTTCTTGTTTATAATTGAGCATCTTTAATGTGTTTATGTATTATATTTTGTACCTTTTCATTTCTTAATGCAAACTATTTATATCATGTACAAAGTATGCATTGTCAGTTGAGACACTAAGAGTTAGTTCTTTAAACTTCATTATTTTATTTTATTAAAAGTTTCACTTTTTATTTTTATTTCTTGAGGCAAACTCTAAAGAGATATCACTAGAGAGTATCAATAAAAAGAAAACAATTCTGCCTTCACTTTACAATTTTTATGCGGAAAGATAAAATAATTTATTTATATCCTTTTCATTAGCTGAAGCCATGAAAGTTCTAAATCAAAAAGAAGTTGTACACAGAGATCTGAAGCCCCAAAATATCCTGTTGTGCCATTCTGGAAAACCTGATCCTCCACCATCAGAAATAACTCTAAAAATCGCCGATTTCGGATTTGCCCGGTTTTTGACAGATGGTGGCATGGCAGCAACACTATGTGGATCGCCCATGTACATGGTAATGTGTTGTGATTATTTAACTGTATCCTTCTGTCACATTTTTCAAGACAAATTTTCAATTTTGCCTGCTAAAAATTAACGCAAAACATGTAAAATTATCGATTTTCCTTTTGGTTCTCTGAATAAAATTTACTTTTCTATTCTTTTATATTAGGCTCCAGAAGTTATAATGTCCTTGAAATATGATGCCAAAGCTGATCTTTGGAGTATTGGCACAATAGTTTTTCAATGTTTAACTGGAAGAGCTCCATTCACGGTAAGTGATTATTTACAATAAATATTAGAATTAAATTCACACTAAGAGCTCAATATATTGTGAATACAGCAAACTAATTGGTAATTGGTTATCTCACTCTTAGCATAAGTGACCGTGATAACCTAGTGATTATGGCCATGGATTCATGGGTCGTTTGTTATGATTTCCAATCATTATAATCCCGTAGGCCACATATAAAAATGTTTATCTGTTTAGACTTGGACCCATTTAATATATTGCATGAAAATTTAAAACAGTTTGCCATATTATTATTGTAATTGTTTTTCATGTATACAAATACAGATAATAATAATTATAATAATAATAATTCAATGATCAAATAATGTTAATATATTTAATGAATGAAATGTTTGTTTCTTGACTATTACACTTAGTTTTTGCGAGTCAATCTCAGTGCTTTTATTTACACGTCAAAATTGATGTTACAGGTTTTTGTCCATTAAATTTGAGTGTGATTTATGTTTGATAAATTAAAAAAAAATTGCAGTAACAGAAGCAACATGATAAAATAGAAACAGTTATGGGATTTACTAAAAAAAAGCACTAAAAAACAAACCTATTGCACATAAGTCATATTTTGTAAAATTGTAATGAATCTTGTGGGCCTCAAAATAATTCAAGACAGGCCACAGGTTGGCCACCCTTGGTGTTGAGGGACTTTTGTACTTTAAATCTATCAAGGCTAAACGACCTCCCATTGATCTGGTGTGGAAGTTCGGAGACAGGGATACCAGATTAAGTGTTATCCATGTCACTTGAGTATGGTTCAAAATTAGGAAGTCTGTTGTCAATAACCACTGTGTTGCTGTATAGTATAACATTAATATACACTCTCTCATCCTAACATCAGTGTAACTTGATCTGTTATAAATATTCAAGAAATCAAAAGAATATATCTGCTGAGATCTCTTGATTTCAGTGTTTGTTTGCCAATGAAAAATTATATTTCAAATAAAAATTATTATTCGTAAAATTTGTAAAAATGGTTATGAATGCTTTTACTCTTGTTTAACTAATCAGTTTTATTTCCTTGAATGGAAAGGAAAAAGAGGGAAACGTTTATTTATGAGTATGAAATATGTAATCAATTTGGAATACAAGTTACAAAAGTTTATATTAAAGTAATTACTTGATCACTGATTGTCTTGAAGTAATAGGTATAATTTGTCTCAAAAAGATAATTCATTAACTAATGTAGTACATTTATAACAAGCTTCTATTATTTTTAAGGAGGCTTGATCCTCTAGGATTAATTCTCTTCTTATCATCTGAGTTTTTTGCTCAAAACATTTTATTAAAAAAAAAGTTATAAGATCTGTAGGTAGACTTTCTTGTCTTTCAAAATATTTTTTGTTTAAGACTACCTATATAATAAAAGGTATATATTTATAGATTCTTCTTTTTAAATCATTCCCTTTAAAAAATCTTACACACTTTTGTAATCTGTTTAATATTGTTTGATTTTTTTTATTGAAATGTTTTTTTTTTCAGGCACACAATCCACAGATGCTTAAAAATTTCTATGAAAAAAATGCTAAATTGGCACCTAAGTAAGTGTCAGGACAGTTATACTGTTTTCATTTACTAATTTATACAGTTAAATGTTTTAATAAAATCAAATAATTGTATGCAAATCATGTTTTAAAATAGAAATAACTGAAAATTCCTTTGTTTTATTTTTAGTATTCCAAATGGAACCTCTCCTGATTTAGCCGATTTACTTATTCGACTAATGAAAAGAGATGCAAAAGACAGGATGGATTTTGGTCTGCATTTAATTTTCATTACATTTGATAATTATATTTTTCTAACATTATATCTGATTATTTTGTCTTAAAGTATTGTTTATTTTAAATGGTTTTTATGAAATTATTATCTAAAGGAAATTTTTACAAGTGTATGTATGAATAAATGTGTAGAATTAAATAAAAATATTTTCTGAAACTCTCTCTCTCTTTAATATATAAATTTAAGTTAACATAACTTTAAAAAAAAATATTTGTTGGTTTGAGTTTTTTTTTATGAAATGATCACTTTTCAATATTTTTGTTAAGAGTTTTTATTGTAATATGTCAATTAAAATTTTTTTTATTAGTGTTTATATATAAAGTAAGTTTTAGTATTTAATCTAATGGGAATTACTTTGATATCAGGTTATGTAATTGTACATATGGAGAGTTGTGAATTGAATAATATAAGGTTTTTGCTTTGATTCATATTATAGATTTCTTTTGGCTGAATTTTGATTCTACTTAATATTTTTATGTATATATGTATATGGTTTTTACGTATGAAGTACTTTCAGATTTAAGAGAGTGTTTCTGAATGTTTAAAAATAAATACTTCACTTGAAGGCTAAATAAATAAACTTTTAAGTGGAGGAATTTGGTTTTTGAAATACAATTTTGGAACACACCATGAAAAACAATTCTTTTTTAATCTATTAAAGAAATTTTTGAAACTAATTTTACAGAAGGAATTCTTTATTTTGCATAAACAAATTCAACGGTATTTGAATATCTACTCTTTAGGATAATGAAATGTTCTATTAACAGATTAAAAAATTGATGAGTTTATTTGACCAATTTAAATTTAGATAAAAACCTTTCATACTACTTTTTGATTCAACTTTCTTTTTTCTTACATTAGATGAGCTGTTCAACCATCCTTTCTTGAAACCTGTGCCAAGAAGTAGTAAGTAGTACTTTTGTCAGTTTAATATCTTTGTCGTTATTGTTATCATACAGGAATTCACAATTAATTTTTCTTTTTCTCAATGTGCCATTAAACTCATAAACAAGATTCATTGGCTAGAAAAAAATAGGCAAGGTATAAGACAAAAACTTCTCAGACTATCCCATGTGTGATTTTATGTTAAACTTTTACTATTTTTTCAAGGAATTGAAGAACCTTATGTTAGTATGTACTTAAATGTGGTATTGAAAATATTAATATTATTGAATTATATTTGAATAATACACTGTTATGATTCTTCTTTGCTATATGAAAATATTACAAAAATTTAGAGTTAGGGAGGAGATCAGTGTACACAACAATCATGTTTCAAATAAGTATTGATTTACATTTCATAAAAAAATTGAAAATTCCAGACATGCTCTTCAAATTCATTTTAAGGAAAGCCTTTATGTATCTTCAAAAATCAGTATATCATGGTTTGAGAACCTCTGCTATATTTAGTTTTAATGCTAATAATTATAACATAAAATTTTGTATGCCTTATGATTCCAATTGTTTCCACTACATAACAATTAAAACTAAATATTAATATTTTTATTGTATTAAATATGTTTTAAATTGTTATATTTTTCAAGTTTGAGCTCATTATGAGAAAAAAACAACTTAACTGTGCATTATTACTGCATCATGAGAGTGTTTTGTTTAATCACGAAAAAACATGAGCCAACCCTTTGCCAAACTGCTCCATATCTTTTTTTAGGTTCTCCTGTTCCTGTACCTTCTCGGCGCTCAGTGTCGCCTAAGGCAACTCCAAGTCCTGTTTCCCCTTGTGGATCTCCAGGGCCTGGTTGGGGTGGAGAGGAAATGGCCCAAACTTCTTCTTCACTATCTCCACTCAATAATTCCACTCTTTGTTCAAATTCTGAACAGCGGTACTCTCCCCCTTCTCCTATAGAACAAGTAAATGCCTTTTCAAATATTCAGTAATTAGTTAAAAATTTTATAGTAACCATTTTGTAATACTTGGCATATATAATATCACCCTGTATTATTCATCTTGTCATTTGATTATTTTCTTTCATTCTGAAACATCTATATTTATTAATAGATTTATCAAAAAACAAATTTATAATATAGGTAGATACATTTTGATAGATTATGGTTGTCCAAAATATTTAGCTACATATTCTATTTGATTTAATTAATTTGGTATAGTCTGAGCGTAGAGTTAATTCTATGGTTAAATATTTAAGTGCAGGTATTTGAGCTTTAAATTTTCCCAATAATATATATGCTATCTGGCCAAAAGTATCAAAGCATCCAGTGGTATGGACAGAGAGTCCTGTGGCATACATTAAAATGAAGTTGGTCTCCATTTTGCATCAACAACAGCCTGCATAAGTCTGGGAAGACTTCTCCCTATTTTTTAATAGATAGCTATAGAAATTGAGTTCCAAGCGTCCATCACAGCTGAAGTGAGTACTGTCAATGAGGATAGTCAATTTGGCTGGCTACATAATCTACATTCTAATTCATCCCAAAGGTATTCTATGGGATTAAATTAGGAGTCTGAAAAGGCCAGTCCACTTTTTTACACTCATTTTGTCAAACCATGGCTGCACATGCTTTTATAGTATGAATGGAGTAGTTAATCTTCTACTTGGAAAAAAATGTTCCATCTCCTGAAATATTGCCATTGACTTGGAAGAGCAGTTGTTCAGAACGTCCACATACATCTCATAGTTCATGTTCCCAATGACAGGAACAAGGGAACCAGGCCAAACCATGAGAAACACCCCTGCACCATGGTGCTGCTGGCATCAAACTTTTTTGTCAGCACAATGCAGTCACTTAAGAAGCATTCGACAGGCAACTTCTAAACCAAGACATGTCCATAAGACTGCCGGATTGTAAAACAAGATTCATCTCTCCTCAGAAAATCTTTCTACAATCCAATTATGATGAACTATGTACTATTGCAATTGATATTTTGCATTCTGAGAAGTGATATTGAGCTTGTAAGTGGCTCCATGAACATGAAATCCCAAGTTTTTAGCTCTCGACAAGCAGTCTTGCTACTAACACTAATACCTGATGAACTTTGTTACTCCTGGGTAATTTCAACCAATGGGGACTCAATTTTTGTTTCACTATCTTTTTCATAGTGCTATTGCTGTGTTCTCAAAAAATTAACTTTTGTTTTTGTACAGTTTCACTGCCTTGTTTTGGCTCCCGTAAAATGTCCAAACTTTCATGAACTGATTTTACACAAAGTTGGATACCACTATAATACCACAATCAAAGCACTAAGCTCCTTTGATTTACTTAATTGTCTCACAAACACATGAATACAACTTGACAAACTACTACCAATGTTTTATAGTTTTGGGTTACACATTAATTTACATCCATCTCCTACTAGATACACTTTAGCGGGTTGTCCAGATATTCTTGGCAGGATAGCGTATAGTAATTTAAATGTTTACTTATTTTTAATATTGTATAATATTAATCAAATGGTTATTCTTTACAATAGATTTGATATGTACTGCAATTATAAACATAACTGGAAATTTGGTAACTCAAATCACTAATCATAATTTTACTGTACATTTTATTATCTATCTACATTTCACAAATGCAATTTGTAAACAAAAATTTTCTTTTGCATTTATTGAGACCTTTTCTATTAAAAAAAAGCAAATATTCAGAAATGTATTTATGTAATATTTTGTGTTCACTTTTTTTTTCTAATTACCAAAAATATAGCTCTAAGGTATATAAATTAATGTTTATGTGAAAGTTTGTTGCAATTTTACTACAGTAGTTTATAATTGGTGAATTTATTCCATAATAATTTCCATTCTTCCCACTTAAGGTTTTTATATCTTTGTTGTAAATTTTCAAATAATTTTGTTGTTCCTAAATGATTTTGATTTAACCATAAATAAAATATTATTATTGCAGGATTTTGTAGTTGTTCCAGCAAACTTGGGTGAAGAAGCTAAATATTGTAAGTTTAAAGTTCTTTTCAATAATTATTTCTAAAAATATTAGAAATATCAATATTTGTTTCTAATTTTTTTAAAAATTTTAATAAACTTTTCATGTTTTTTGGTAATATTTTAAATGTGAAATTTGTGAACTAATCTATTTTTAAAAAATTGTTTCAGGTGATTATGAAGTTAATAAAAATAGTCCAATGAAGCACCAATTAAGTGATCCTAATTTGTAAGTAATCTTTTATTAAAAATTACTTAATATTTTTTTCCATTTTAATAGTTTTAAACATTTAAAACTTTATTTTCAACCTCTTTTAATTTAATTATGATGAATTTTAAATATTTCTATGTTTAAAAATTTGCTAATCCTATCTTCATAAACTGAGTTAAATTTAGATTGTGTTGATCATGAAATTTTAAGTCATCAAACCTAGCACCTTTCATAATTCTATTAACATTTAGTAAACACAAAGCAAATAAGAGAGAAACTAATGACAATTTTATTTTTAATAAATATTTGTACTTTTTAAATTGTTTTCAGATCTCCTTCCAAAATCCCCGTCACAAACAAAGCTTTCAAAAAATCTACACATCATACAAATATCAACCTTGCAACCAAAGCAGTTCGCTATAAACAAACTGTGCAGATGTCCTCTGAGAATGAGGGTGCATGTGCTATGCAAATATCTGAAACAGTTCACACTGTGGACCCAGTTCCTGTGCCAACCCAAAAGGATGCCTATGAACAAATAGAACACAGCCTCCAGAATACTCCCGCCTCTTCACCGCTAGAAGGATTTGATATGTCCAAGAAAATGGTTTCTCCAGGCACCTCACCTACTACTAAAGTATGTTGCTAAAAAAGTGCTCTTAAACTAATTTTAGAATTTATGATTTTAAGATAGAATTCTAAATTGCAATGTTTAAGTTATTTTGTTTTAAATTTAAACTGTAATGTTTTTGAGTGTGTATATATATATATATATAACGATGAGGACGGATTTAGTAAATCTGATGAATATTTTGTATCGTGGCTGGTGTTGATTTTTACTGGTAGACTTGGTCGAGGGATAGCTATGTCTTGAAAGAATACTGCTCCACTGTAGGTTTCATCTTTCGTTTATTTAACATCAGCAAAAAAAAAAAACAAGGACAATCACATTAAAATACTTTACGAAGTTTCACACACACAAAGCAGAAGCAACACTTAGCAGCGATGCGAACATATAGTCAACGAAACAGACAAAGCACAAAGAGAGAGCAACCAATGGCTCCAAGCTTTTTATACTGGTGGTGAAGGACATACGACTCTTTTGTAACAGGAGTCGTGATTGAATGCAAATGCCAAGAGCAATTAGATTAAGATTATAACGGTCTTGTGCCAAAGGATTAGGAAATAATTTAACGGGGTAAAGTTAAAGAGTTAGAAGAAGTCATTATATATATATTGTTACGTAGATTGGGGTTCGAGGATTTTATGCAAAATCAGACGTAAACAACAAGACAGTTCTTTAAGACGATGAGTATTTATTGTCGGAAATCAATCCTTGAAATACAGGATTCAACAGCATAATTCACAGAATAAATAACAGAAGGATTTCACACCTTCAACAGCACTCAGACACAATAAGCAGTGTCTAAATTACACGTATGTAAATGACTATTCACAAGCACAGCCGAGCGGATCAAGTTCAAGGCAAGTCTACTAATCGCTAATCAAAACAATGCTCACTACTTGCTGGTTGAAATCAGACTCTCTTTTCACTAGCTGGTTTCAGCTAGGGAGTAGAGAGTCTTCTCTACTCCCTGGCTGAAACCAGACTGACTGTTGCGGCGAGTATCTCTCTATTTATATACAGGGCCGAAACTTCTGGAAAGATGTGCTCGTGTCACAGATCATGAAATTAGTGGATTTCTCTACTAATTTCTAGAAAAATCCAGAGGGTCCCGAACTCGCCAACTTTGTCGCGAAAAATGATGCCAACTTGGCCCTATCGCCAATATTTCGCCAAGTTCCCATTGAATCACCATTATAACGTAAGGGATGGCGTTGCTTGTGAATATTACAATTTTTACATGAAATAAATATAACATAGAGGAATATAAAGGCATTGCACATCCAAATACAAATTATTTACATTATTTTATACAAAATTCGTAACAATATATATATTAATATATATAATGAAGGGTTACTCTTAACTAGGTGATGGATTATGACACGTCCAAAAAATGGTTTTTTTTAAAATTTAATTTGTGCTTTCATGGACTAATAGAATTAAAACCAAACATGCAACCATGTTCTCACGATTCAATCGTACACTGGTCCCTTTTGAGTGGTTCTTTCGTTTTTAACAAGAAATTATGCAAGTATTTTTACTGGCCCTCCCATATATACATGCATATATAATGTTTTGCTATGATTAACAAGAAATTCATGTTTGAAAAATTATGAAGTTGACGCATTTCAATTATCATTAGGCTGAAAAATCATAAAAGAAAATTGTCATATATATTCCCATATACCTACAAAATTATGAACTGGATTTGAGGTATGTATTACAACTATCTATCATTTGTACTATCAATTTTGCCTACCAACTCTTTTTCTGTAATTTTTTTCTTTTGTGGATATGGGCTAAGAAGGGTAATATTAAAATGAAAAAAAATTAATGATAGTAATGCTGCATTTTTTTTTTTTTTTTTTTTTTTTGAATTCACTATCAGTTTATCATTGCAAAGATAATTCTTTAAAAAATTTTGTGGTAAAATAGTAATATTTATATGAAGTAATATTTTAAATTTAAGAATGAAGATATAACATAAATTGCATTGTGAAGTTCTGGAAGGAAGTGAAATTGTTTCAGAAAATGTTTTTGACATTGTTTTAAAAATCATTGACTATATTTAGTTGATAAGTGACTAAATTTTGAACAGGAAACTGGAGCTATCCTGCCGAAAGGACGAGACGTCCATCTAGTAATTCAACTGGAAGTGATGTATTTCGTTTTACTGACATTAGTTCATTCACCCCACCAACAGGTAATATACTATTGAATTTAATATAGCTTAACTAAATATTTAAAATATATGTAAAGAGGCAAAATAATTATATAAAATTAAAATCTTATGTATGATAAACTAGTTGTATTTTTTAAATGAAATATTTTGCAACAAAATTAGCAACCAAATTATGTTGTTTCACCCCCTTTAAAATTATAGTGAATGCTTTTATAAAAGAGAAGGGATGTTATAGATTTTTATGGCATAAACTTAAAATGTTTTTGAAATAAGTTCTGACATCAAATGGTAGTTATATTGTATTGGGAAAGTATATTTTGATATTCTTACTTGTGGATAAACCCCTAAAGAGCTTTAACAAAATGTCATTAAATGCTCAAAAACTCTCTAGATGTTATCCATATAGTAAATTGTTGTACTCGTCTTCAAGTTATCTCAAGTGATATATTACAAAATCTATATAGTAATTTTCTTCTGTAGAAAACAATCATTAAAAGCTTTTAGAAATTAGAAAAGGAATATGGGTGATTAGATTAAAAAACTTTTAAGAATATATGTGTTATTATCTAATATTATTAATCTTAAATGATATAAAATATTCTATAAATTATGTAGTGATATTTTGAATAAGGGCTTACTTTTGTAAAACTGTAAAAATGTTTGTAGAATGAGACTAATGGTATTGATAGTTTATAAAAACTAAGCTCTGAAAGACTATTAAAAATTCTCTTGTATGAAATGATAGTAAATTTGCCTTTAGGGATTTTAAAAGGGTTTATTATGTTGTTGGTTTTAACATGTTAAGTATAATTGATTTATGCAAAAAAGAGAGTATTGATTTATGATAGTTATAAGATTTGTTATTGATTGATAGCCTTTAAGAATGTGTCTTTCTTTCTCTCTAGTACAATTCACTATTGGAACTCCTCCTACGGGTGGTCGTCTGAGGAGCTTCAGTGGCAGTACCCCTCCTCCTGGTTCTGGACGCCAAACTCCTACTGGGTGGCGCCACCAGCAGACACCTCCTCAAAACTTATCGGGTTTCCTTTAAGGCGATCAGGTAATATTTATATTAAAAAGGAAATATATGTGTAATATTTTAACTCAAAATTTGATGGTTTTAAATGTATTTACTCTTTCTTTTAAAGTTTAATTTATACAATGCATACTATTTTATTTTAGTATATGAACATAATACTTACATTTAGCTCTTATTAATTGTGTTCACTTTCAAAATTTAAAAAAAAAAATTTCTTTAAAAATTAATGATTAAATATTTATTTTGCGACAATTGAATTTTTAGATTGGTGACAATTTTTGTTTAAGCACTGCTGCTAGTCATCATTATTTTATAATATAATTAATAACTTTACAGAATCATTTTCCTCCCTTTATTTCTTGCTATTTTGGTTCATTAGTTGCACTCTATTATTTAATTTTAAAGTTTTTTACCATGAAATTTAACTTTTATGAGTCACTACTGCTAAAAAATATTGTTTTATTAAAAATACTTTTACATGCTTTTAATAATTCATCCTTAGGTTCTTTCAGGTCATTAAAAACTATTTAAACTATAAAACCTACATTACAAAATTGAAGGAAAAAGACATTTAGAATGGGACCTTTTTCTTTTGAACTCTTTCGGATATTCTTTATTCTCATTCAAATAAATATAATAGTATAAATTTTGAAAGTTAATCAAAATAATCTAGTTAAATTTGTGTTCACAAATTTATAATTTCTTACATAGAAGATATTTGACTTGTTGGTTAATATAGATGATTTATAATTAGTACATTTGTGTAATGAAATTATTTTTATGTGTGTGTGTGTGTCAGTTGTGTATAATTTCTATTGATGCTCTTCAATGAAAGAAATAAAAGAAATACGTTTTTGAATCAGTAAAATTAGTATTATTAATTCAGTGGGTTATCATGCTGTAGTATTTTAATTGATCCACTTTGCTGAGTAATTGTAAAATTTAAAGTGTTAAATCTTTGCTTGCTCGTTTCTATGTACTTTTATTATATTTCTGGTTTATATTTCTAAGTGTTGAAATAAAGTTATTTAAGAGAATTAAAGGTTTTCATACACACTTAGGAAGTTTTTAATTTTTTGTAGTGTTTTGTTTGGGAAAATGACATCTTCAAAACAAAATAAACTATGTTTCAATCTTAAAAGTTATAAAATTTGATTTCATATGACCAATTACTTTTTATTGAATAATTTCTTGTTTATAAACTCTCTGTACTGAATCGGGGAGTGTCGATTTGTAAAAACTTCAGTTTCTCTCATTTATATTTCTATTACTTTGATGTTTGTAACATGTGATGCTTTTTGGCTAGCTTATCTTCACTTTGATCTTTTTAAATTTCTCTTGCCTTGAATTTTATTCAAATTATATTTTATTTTAATAAGTAATATAAAAATTGAATGGCATTTGCATTTGCTTGATTTAGATTTTTAATTTCTCAAAAAGTTATAGAAAAATCAATACTTATTTATTATGCTTTTTCCTGCTTTTCAAATCACATATGCTTCTAGTTGATGGAGGGAGCTTATATATATATATTTTTTATCTTTAAGCAATCCTCAAACTTTATTTTTATTTTTTTTTATCTGTTTTTTTGGGGGATTAAAAAATAGCACTATAGAGCACAACTTTGCATCTTTCATTGTCATGTTTTGCAGCACTATATATATCAGCTTGTTGTTAAGCCATTTTCACTATTTGATTTTCTAATTTTTACTGACAGGAATGATGAAAGAATGAGAAAAAAAAACACAATGTGCTTTTATAAATTATGCATATATGTGTGGTTTTGTAATTAGTCTAATCTAGTTTATTGAGATTTTTTGTAATAAAACTGATAAATAATATACACTCTTTTTTTTACTCATTGTCTAAAATATGATCGATTTATGAGGAACGCACTTTTAAAATTTAAAATGTTTTCTTTCTTTCTCATGCATTAGCTTCAAAATTCCTAACATTTGTTGGAAAATGATTTATATTTTATTTTGTATAACTGCATCCAAATTAAAATAATCAAAATATATGAATAATATTGCTTTAAATGAAAATTTTATGGATAAATCTTTTTTTTATCAATAATACATTATAATTTATTTAAATATATAATTTTGTCTGAATCATGTCTTGCAAAGCTGTGCTCTTTTTTTAAAAAATATTTATTCCTCAGTTGAGCATTATTTTATTTTTCTTCTTATTTTCCTTTCATGGCTTTCCTCCCTTCATATTACTCTAGGATCTACACCACCACAAAATTGTCATGTGCCCAGCCATTCTGTTTCTCCTGTTCCTTGCAGAGAACTCAGGCGCTGCGAACCTTATCTTCGGCAAAATGAGCAGAGAACACACAGGTGCTTAGATTTCAGGAACAATGCAGTAGCACCCTCAGAGCTGCATTTGGTGCAGGAAGAGCAATGACACTCCCGAATTCAACTCCAGAGATATATGGCCAAGTATGATTTGGGGGAAAATAAAGCTTTGAAATAAAGTGGGGGGACTGAAATTGGCTCCCATAATTTTTTTTCCCTTTGAAGAAAATTTCCTTTCTTGTTTGAAATAGTCTTTAGTTTTATATTTGCATTCTGGAAATTCAGTTGGATGTCTTTTGACAAAATGAAAATATGATATGAATTAGCATTACTGTTAATAAGTCCAAAGGTGACTTGTACAAATTCAAATAATTCTGAGTATGAAGTTAGAACTTACTAAATGGAGAGGGTTTTGTATTATTATTCAAGATAATAAACAAATATGCATTTGCATTGGTCTCTGAAATTTCTTATTTATTTCATATCAGTTGAAAAGTTATACCATTAAAAATTGTCCTAGACTGTCCTTGCTGTGAGCTTTTGAAAAGTGCTTTCAAAATATTTTTGAGGTATCAGTGAAGGCAAATTTAAGGCATCAATTTGAGATTGATTAAAAATAATAAAATTGTGTAATAATGTAAAATATGCAAGGTTTTAAAAAATAATAAAACATTCAGTAAGTGTTATTGGTTTATTTTCTAATTAAGATTATTTTAATATTTCCATTAGGAGCCAAGTAACTTGTTTAAGTTGTTTGTTTTTTTAAAAATTGATATTGCTATAATTTAGCAGTAGTTAAGGTTCGTGAAATGCTTAATAGATGCTATTTATCTCGATTTTTAAAAATTATTTTTTATTGTATAATTTATGGTTAAGAACTGCAATTCATTATAGCAAGCCGGAAATTTAAGAAATTGAAATCAGTCAGATTACTAAGATAAGATTGAATGTATTGAACAGCTTAGAACAACTGATTTTTTTAATTATCATAGAATGTTCCTTAATGCTGATTGTACATAATATATATTTAAAAATAATGTATAATTTGCATAAAATCATATTCTGAAATTCAACAGAGATTATTCATTGTGGGATAGTATCGAAAGTTGCAACTTATTTTAATTTCCCTGTTAGAATTTTCTAAAGATTGGTTGATTGATCAAAAAATTCAATGATTGACCACTGATTGAAAATGCATTTAAGAGAATAAATATACAGCTGAATTATTACTAAAAATAAGCTAATGCAAGATTGTAGAATTTTAATGTTTGAAGAATTTTCCGGAAAATTCTCAACTGATTTGTTTTGATTTCTGAATTAAAAGTTGATTTTGGGAGCCAAATTTTCAGTTTATTTTGTACTTTACTTAAAAAAATATTTTTTTCTTTTCAAATTGGCTATGTAGGAATGTTATCTGGTAAAATTTCCCATTTTTTTACTGGGAATTTACATTTCTTTTAATGTAAAGAAAATGTGGTGACCTTAGAATTCATTTCATGCATATAATTGAGAATTTCATAGCAATGATGTATTAATTATTTTTATATGAAACATTATTATAATAAAAAATTATAATTCATCTTAAAATAAATTGCAAATGTATAAGAATATTTAAAAAAATTTTTTTTTAAACAAAGTTGAAAGTAAAGAAAATTAGAACACATGATTTTTTTTTAAAAAAAGTTATATTTTTACTTGTTTTCTTATTGTAAATATATTCTGAACTAGCTGTTACCCGCCCGCTTCGCTGGGTATTTCATGATGTTTTATAAATTTTTACTGCTTATATATATGCATAAATTATTGATATCTAAGTCCTAGCATTAAGAATTCGATTGAATTGAAAAATATACTTATACGTGTAACTGTCACCTGTTGATAAAAAAAAAGGGCAGAACTCATCTAACTTGTATTTTCTAAAAATCTCTAAAATTGAAGCATAGAATGATGTTTGCTCTTTCGTAACTCAAACACCAAGTGGATTCCCGCAAAACCAATTTTCGGTGGATCTCTACTCCGTAAATTGAACATGCAAGCCAAATTTCAAGTCTAAATCTAACAGAAAAAAGCAAAAGTTTTACTATCAATATCCCCGTAATCCCGTTGAGAGCGTTTTCCAAAATTACCGCTCTTAGCGGATTTCAATTCAACAAAAGAAAAATGCAAATCAAATTTCATTATTATAGTCCTTGTAGCTCGAAAAAAGTAATTTTTTTTGTCAATACGTCCCAGTACCCCCTGCAACCCCCCAGAACTTTATTTGCTTAAAATTTATTCTTAGTGGATCCCTATTCAACAAAAGAAACATGCTTAACAAATTTCAAGTATATGGGTCTAACAATTAAAAAGAGGAATTTTTTTCTGTAACTCCTCTTGACCCCTCGCAAACATCTTTGGGGGTCAATTTTCGTTTTACTCTTTGTTAGAAAAACTCTATTTCATGAAAGGAACATGCCTAACAATTTTCAAGCAGGATGATCAAGTAGTTTAAAAATGGAAATATTTATCGATTACGCCTCTTAATCTCCCGAAATTAAACTTGGTAGTTGATATTCGCGAAACCCATTTTGTAGTGGTTCTCTACTTTACGAAAGGAATCTGCTTATCAAATTTCAAGACTGTACGTCTCACAGTTTAAAAATGGGGATAATTGTCTATAACGCCACTTGAGCCCCCGCGACGCCACTTCTGGGTCTGTTTTCACAAAACCCATTTTGTAGGGGAATTGCACTCTATGAAAGGAATCTGCTTAGCAAAATTTGAAGACTGTGCGTCCAATTAATTAAAAATGCAAAAAAATTATCAATAACACCCCTTGAACCCCCGCAACACCACCTAGGGGTCGATTTTCACAAAACACATTTTGCAGTGTGTTTCTATCCTATGAGAGGAATCTGCTAACCAAATTTCAAGACTGAGTCTAATAGTTTAAAAAAAGAAATAAAAGACCCCCGCCCCCGCAACACCCCTTGGGGGTCAATTTTCCCAAAACCCATTTTGTAGCGGATATTTACTCCATGAAAGAAACTTACCTACCAATTTTCAAGCAGGTAGGTGAAGTAGTTTAAAAACGGATATATTTATCTATTACGCCCTTAATCCCCCGCAACGCCACTTAGAAGTCTGTTTTCACAAAACCCGTTTTGTAACTGATCATTATTCTACGAAAGGAATCTATTGAACAAATTTAAAGAGAGTGCGTAAATAGTTTAAAAATGGAAATAATTATCTATAATGCCCCCTAAGCCCCTGTAACGCCACTTGGGGGTCGATTTTCACCAAACTGATTTTGTAGCGGATCTCTACTCTCTGAAAGGAATCCTCTTACCCAATTTCAAGATTGTACATCAAGTAGTTTAAACATGGAAACAATTATTATTAAAGCCCTTAACGCCCCTTGCGTTTCGAATTTCGGAAAATCGGTTCTTAGCTGATGTCTACTCTATCAAAGGAACATGTCTACCAAATTTCAAGTCTGTAGGTTGAATAGTTCCAGAGATTTCGTGATTAGTCAGTCAGTCAGTCAATCAGTCAGTCAGTGAGTGAGTCGCTTTTCTCCTTTATATATATAGATAAGATAAATTATGAACAAATTGAAAAATTTCCATATATAAATATGTAACAATATTCCATAATATAAATCTTTAGTAATTTGTCTACAGCCTTATATGCATGGCTGGGAAGTGAAAGGTTCATCTTGATTCCATTTAAGATCTCCATGTGTGATAGTTACATCTGCTGTAAATGGAAGTACTGAGAATGGATTGTTTAATTAAATTGAGGTTTAGATGTTTTCCTCATCACCTTATATTTATGATTTACATAGTTTGTTACCAGCCTCTGTTATTAGAATAATGTTATCCAGACACAGTTGTATAAATTGGATTTGTTTTTCATAGGACCCCTATTTTTGAAAAAATACTTAGTTTGTGTTTTATTGCATAAATACATGATGTATTTGAAATCCTTTTTAAAAAATGTTTTGTGATGTATCAGATGTGTGTATAACTTTCTGTTGAATGTTTTACATTCAATAACTGAGTATACTTGTTTTCTTGTAGGTGGAATTATTCCTGAAGCAGATGGTTTGAATTATATTCAGCGGTCTGGTAGTTCTGGGAGGCTGAGTGAAAATGGCCTTTTAATGGGTCATTTTGCCCTAAGTGGTGGTGGAGGTGTGTATAATTACTTCTTCAATTAAAATTTGCTAAGTAATATGTTTATGTGCTCATAAAAAATGATACTAATTTAGTAGTAGTAATGTATTTTGGTTTGCATATATAATTATAACTTTAAATGTGGATTTATTACTCTTAATTAAGTATACTTTTAGTTAAGAAAAATGTAATTATTCTATTTCATTTCCTCTAAATTAAAGCAGTTTTCAAGTTATTGTGTTAATCATATTGGTTTTAAAAAAGAAAAGATGTTTTTTTTTGTTATCATTATTAAACTTGTATCTTATTTTGTAAAAAGTTAATTGCAGTTATTAAGGTATACTTATTAATTTCCTATTAAAATTTTAAAATTATTGACACAAATGATATTTTTTTTAAAAAAATTTATCAACTGTGTCATTTGATAAATTACTTCATTTTTTTTTTTACATTAGTTATTTTTTGTGTGAATAATAATGTTTTAAATATTTATTAAATTAACAGTTGTGAAAATACTGAGCCAGTTGAAATACACCAACAGGGAAAATTTTCTGAATGTATAAAAATTTTTTTAACAGTAATTAAGATTTTTCATAATTTATAGTCTTTTATGATTTTAAATTAATATGTTATCTATATTTCAGCTTCTCAAAGTCCTCCTCTCTTAGCTTATAATGCACAACAGCAGAGGTACCTCTACAACCAGGCAACATGCCAGCATCACTGTTGCTGTGGTACACATGGCTCACCAGGAAGGAACCGTCGTAATTCTTTTGGTGGTGGAATGGGTCTTGACTCTTCTCCCACATGTCACCTATACTCTCATGGAAATTCACCATCAAGCCTTGAAGGTCATTTCATTCCTGAATTGCCTGAAGAAACTCTGCTTGAGGTACATTCCAATTACTAATGCAGCTTCGTTTCTTCTATTACTTAAAAAAGACTTATTTTAATGAACTGGAATACATATGACTGCAGATCGAAAGTGTTCTTAAGTTATCTGTTGCATATTTTATTTCTTTGACTCCTGTGTTTCTGTCAAAATATAATGCTTTTTTATTTTTGGATGGTTTTACATATTTTATAGAGATTTTGCTATTACGAATAGCTTAATTTTTACTAGAAGGTTTTTTAAAAATCGTATTAGTCTATTTTTCAAGTTGCTGCTTAAAGTTATGAATGTCATTTATTCTTTCAATGATCATAGTGAGGTGAGAATAGTGAAATATGAAAGCTAAATTTGCCTCAAAAGCTCTCCTATGGCAGAGAATTAAAATAAAGTATTGTAGTGCCTCATATTTTTTGTAAAAACTATTTATCTTTTGCAAAGAAGCAACTTCTTTATTTTTAGATCTAAAATAGTAGAAATAAACAAATGTTGTAGTTCTCTCATGTGTATTTGTTTAAACTGTTAAAAGGTGATCGAAAGTCAAAAAACAATTAGTGCCATTTAAGCTTCAGTATCAACGCAGGTGTTAACATTGTCATCTGGTTGTTATTATAGGTCACATTAAACAATTAAGATTGCTTGGAATTTCGCATACCTTTTATCTTAGGAAATTGCAACCAATTAATGTGCTTACCTCCCTATTGCTAATATTTTGATTGTACAATTACTTTTTGTGTAACAATACAGATCTAACATTATAGATAACTTTAAATCCAATATGCAAGACAATTTATCTGTAATTCCTGTTACCTGCCAATTCAGTTCTCTTTCCCAATTTTAATTCCTATAAATTGACATTTTTTTAAAATGGTATTTTATCTGTTGGGGAAACCAAACTTTAGCTTTCTTGATTGTTAAAATCCCAAATGAGACTCTGGGTAAAAAAAATTAAAGGATGAAATCAGTATGATAATCTGCTGTTATGAATATAAATTTTTTTTGAAGAAGAATTGCTATTTTCATATATTTTTTAAACTAAACAAATATTTTAAAAAAAGTTATGCATAAAAAGCAATTATAGATTCATGCATGTATAAATATCAACATGTTTTTATTTTGGCCATGTTTACTTTTCAGGGCGAGAAAAATTGTCATTTCATTCAAATTGTTAACTATTGAACTTCAAGTATTCAAAATGAACATAATCTTTTTTTTCTCCCCAGCCTGAGCATAATGACACTTTGGCTAAGCTGAACTTTGTTTCGGCTTTAGTAAAGTGTATATTGGAACTAGCCAAGACAAGAAGTTCTCCACTGTCATCTGCATTATCCAGTTCTATCTCACCTAATGATGTAAGAAATTGTTTTTCATTCTTTTATTATAAATTTAAGTACAAAATTGCCTTTTGAATGGTTATTATATTAATAAAAAGAAAAGTAATACTGTGCATATCTCAGTGTATTAATCTTTATTTGTGTCACTGTCTCATAACAAAGACTATTGCTAGGCTTAGAACAGGTCATCACAGAGGAATGAAGATTGATAGGAATGGTAGAAGAATTTGTAGGAATTGGGATAACTGTTTAGATACACTCACATACACTGTTTAGACACTTGCTCATATTTTTGACAGTCCAGCTATTCTTGCTGCTGTACAAGAAACATGGGTCCTGTTTTCATCAACAAACCTCTATGTAGATAATACAGAACAGATTGTCAGAACAGTCATTTTGGGCCCTTTAGTCCCATCATGAATATGACATCATCATCATAAAAAAATCTTAAAATGTTCTACTTCAGAGAATTTTCTTGTAAAGTTTAAGTTATACATCTAACACCAGTTGAAACCGATATGTCCAAAAACTGTGTTTCTTGAAATTTTTATCTTAATTTGTAAGTTTAATTATTTAAGTGAGGGGAAATTATGAAATAAAGCTTGCATCTAAAAGTATATTTTGAAGAAATAAGATTGTAATTAAATTTTTTTAATGGGATGGTTACTGAATATTATTAGGGATCTCAAAAAGTATTTATATTTAAAATTATTTTAAAATAATATGGTATTTTGGTCTTTTACTTATAATTAGTTCAATTAAACATAATGATTTAATACTACTTTTTTGGGGGAATTCATACAAAAAGTGTTGAAAAATATTTATCTTAATACTAACAGCATATTTTGGACATCTCTTCTAAAATCATTTTATCTGAATTAACAAATTTTAATTTATTATATATGTTGCATTATAAACTATACATATTTTCATTCCTCATTTACAATTTTTTCTCTACAAGAGAAATGGAAATTTCATGTATTAATTGCTAAAAAGTATTTTCATCCATCTAAGAACAGTGTTTCAAATATTTGAAAATAAAAATTATAGTTTTAGTTATCTATCTGTTTGTGTGCATTTGAATTGTCTTATTACCTTAGCTAGATGTATTTCTGAAAGATTATTTTTAGTAAGAAATGTTTGCAATATATTAATCTTTTAAAATTTTTACTAATTATGTATGCTTTTTATCTTTGATTAGTAGAAAATATTTCTTTCTATTAGTAAAGAGTTTTTATATATATGTACTATAGACACCCCCCCTCCCAAAAAAACATAATAGATTCATTCCATGTTGTGTGAGTCACTTTGATTATACAAATACTTGATTAAACACAGTGTAATTTATACTTTGTATCTATTCAAGGTAACAGATAACATCTAGACTAAATCAGGTTTAATTCTAGAGATTTATTTTCCTGGAACTTTTTCCCCCGCAAATTTAAATTGAATAATATAAATCAATTAATATAAAAGTTTTTCAGACACATTTAATGTGCATCAATCAAAACTAGACACAAACTGAGACAATCTCTAAAATTGGTGTTTTCCTGAAATTTGAGAAGCACAATGACTTCTAGTGTTATCAGTGAAATATTGTATTAATTATTGGAGCTATAATGTAACAAAATTGTAACATCTGTCTCATTCTTTTACCAAGTTATATAAGCCTCTTTTTACATGTTATAGGAACACAATCACAATTTTCTACCTTTTTATACAAATCCATCTTTTATGAATGCATGAGCCTGTGTTATTTGGGGGGGGGGGCTACTGTGTTGAGATTTGTGGATGATTGTATGAAATCAAAATTAAGTAATTTAAAAAATTGTTTTCTTTTTTAAACTAAAAAATGGAAATTTTCAATTTTTTGCACAAACATTTCTTTTTTAACCCCTTTATGTAAATGATAAGACTGAATTTTCTAGTAATATTGGTATGATATTTGTGTTCTTGTAATATGCTTTATGCAATATAGAAGTACATTGATTATGTATCACTATATTTCACTTTCATCCATATTTTATTATGTTTTAAAATATTTTTCCTCCATCATTTTCAGAGTTCAGACCAGACAATGAGTGAAGGCTGTCGCAAGGCGGTGCAGCTGCTTCTGTACATGAAAGCCCTGCAGCTGATCTCCTCTGCATTTCAGCTGTCCCAGCAGCAAATTAGAAATGGACAGTTGCAGCCTTCCACAAATGTTAAAAATGGTAATTTCTTTGTTTCTTTTGAGTTACTTTATACTTAGTGTACCATTTAAGGTATGAAAGAATTATCTCTTCCTTCCTTCCATTCAACTTTCCATATGGGGAACATAAATTTTTAATATTTTGTTATTTAAATAATATTCCGTATCTTCAGTTATAATCTTCAAGTTAAGTTGTAGTCTTCAGTTTTAAAGTTCAAATTTTATAGTAGGTCATTGAATTTCTTTATTGTAAAAAAAATATATATATGGCTAAAGCAATATGTAAAAAAATTTTCTTTACATAGTTTTACTTTAAATTTTAATCCATATTGAATTACAAATATTTTTATTTTCTTTAAAGTATTTCATGATTGCTTGTAATTTGAAATATATAAACATTTAGAAAAAGCAAATATTCTTACACCATCATTTATATTTGTATTGAAATTATTCGAGTGTTATGAATATATTGTTAAGATCTATGCTTGTGTTTGTGAAGAATTACATGAAACTTTTTATAAGAGTTATAGATCAAAAGGGTTTAAATGTTACATTTCTGGCCTGTCCATTTGGTATTGCACATTCAAAAATAATAAATAATATTTTATAAAAGATAAATTTGAATAAATTCTTACAACAAAACAAAAAGACATCTTTAAAAAAAACAAATTTAAATTAGTGCTAATAATTATTATTTCCATACCCAAATGTATGAAAAAATGTTTTGCATGTATTTAATAGGTAAATGGGGGAAAATATATTTTATATTAAATATGTTTGTATAATTTATGAAATTTCTTATTTCAGTCTTGCATATGATGAAAGAGAATTACCATTTTTGTTTAAGTATGTGTAAAAGTTTAAATACTCCTGGACTTCTGCAATCAGTAGGAGTTGATCCTGCTGCATCAGGTCTTACTGCAGATAAAATCCTCTACAAATATGCTATTCAAATGGTGAGTCATTTATATGCTCAAACAAAATTACAAAAATTTGCAGCATTTGACAATGTAATTGAAAACCTGTATAAGAAACAAAGTTAAGAATAATACACCAAAGTCAAAGTTGCACATTGATATTCATAGAAATTTTGTGATAGAAATAATATTAAAAAAAATTCATAAAAGTTGTCAATTGTAGAAACTAAAATATGGTTATATTTTATTCACATACATGACATCGCATCTCAATTCAGAAAAGCGAGAAAAAATAAGATTCGTTTTACAATGTATATAATGAATTGTAAAATAGCAACCATAAGTCTTATGTTTCAAGGAAAGCATCTTAGTTGATAGAATCATCATAAGATAGAATAATTGAATAATTTTAGTGGTGTGTTTGATCATTTTATAGAAAACGTGTCAAAAAATGAGTAAACTAGATGGATTTTTACCATCTCTGATATTATTCTACATGTTTTACTACATTGTTTTTGATTAATTCAGAATTTACATAGCACTAAATTTTGAGCACTACACTTCATTTAAATGTGAGATATACAGTAATACCTCGGCTTACGTGATTTTCAAATCCCTCAATTCGTCTTTTGTTTGAGAGAAGAAAAAAATGATTGGATATTGGTAATGTAATTGAAAAAGTTGTCGATCTTTCCAGACAAATAAATTCAGAAGTGGATAGTGATGACATTCAAAAACTGTTGCATTCCCATTATCAGGAGTTGACAATGGATGAGCTCATAGAAATGCGTGAACAAAAGCAAGACGTTGAAAAACTTGAGTCTTTCGACCCAGTTCAATCAGAAGATTGAACGACGGTTGGAAATACGACAGAAGGCATCAGTTTCATTGAAAAAGTGTTAAAATTCTTGAAAATATTGCCTCCAATGCACAGCATCCCCCCCCCCCCTCAATAAAACAAGGAATAAAAATATTATTAGCTTGCTACGAGGATATTTTGTGGGAGAAAAAAAAATGTTGAGGCTATTTTGTTAAATTTTTATGAAACCTTCTACATCAAAATAACTTCGGCTTGCAATTTTGTATTTAAGTTTTCAACGATTTTATGAAACATTTTTTTTTAAAATTATTATTTTTTTTCGTCTTTGGCGCCAATTAAAAATAATTTTTATGCAAAATCATACCCCGATTTAAGCGGTTATCACTTATCCCATAAGTTCTGAGTATTACTGTATATAATCATTTGACTAACACTGTATATGATATTTTGAAAGCAATTTAGAAATATATTCTTTTTATAAATGAAGAAACCTTTTATAAAAAGGTTTCTTTATTTAAAATTGTTCTTCATCATAAACTTTTTATTTAAGTAGTATTAAATTATTTTTTTTGTATCTTATCAAATCTTTCCTAGTTTTGTTGTTTTTGATTAGAATATATTATCTTATTTCAGACAAAGTGGCATTATCAAAACATTTCCTTTTGTAGGGAATGGAATTTTAAATTAATTTTTGCAGTTTTAAACATATATATATTTTAAATGAATTTTTTTTACTTAGCATAATGTATAAATTTTTCCCCCCAACAGTGTCGGTCAGCTATTATGCAAGAGATTATCATTAGATCTTATTGTTTTGTAAGGAATAAAATCTTAGATTAATTTATTTTGTAATTTTTAAAATATTCTTTTAATAAATGAAAAAACCTTTTTATAACTGTTAATTTGAAATCTTTTTATTTATTTGTTAGCTCATACTTTCTTAATAGAAAAGTGAAATTCTCAATTCTTTTCCCCTGTTTTTATTGTATTTTATTGGAATATATCATCTTCTTTCAGACAAAGTGACATTATCAAAACACTTTCTTTTATAAGGAAATTTAAAATTAATTTCTTTTCCAATTTGAAAAAAAAAGATTTTATTTTTCAAAAGAACATTTATTATTTGAGCATAATATTTAAATTATTTTTTTCCCCTGCAGTGTCAGTCAGCTGCTATGCAAGAGCTATTTGGTGATGCAAATGAGGTAACTCAAATATTTCCCCCTTTTCTTTAATTAAATTTGTGAATTTTTTATTATTAATAATTTATTGGTGCTTTTTGTATCTTCATTTTATTACTTAGTTAAATAAAATATTGTGTTAAAAAAGTCATTGAAAAAAAGTTTAGAATTAAAAATAAAGCCAACGTAATTATAATGCTTTTCCCCTCAACATGAAGAACAATAGGAACAATGAAATCAATGATTAAATCTTCATTTGTTCTTAAATCCACAAAAACATCAACACCACAGGAGGCTATTCTTAATTTTATTCAAGAGATTACAGAAAAAATTTCATCAATGAAGCATAAAGGTGATAGCAAATATATTTCTAATGATAGCAGTATTGCATTCTTTTACAAACATGCATTTACTGTTCAGAGGGACAACAAATAGTATCTTTTGATGTGAAACTCATATTATTTTGCCTTATTTTTATGTTCATGGATTAGTGACATGCACCCCCCCCCCCTCTCTCTCTTTCAAATGATAGTTTACTTCAAATAGTACCTGAACAATATCTTTTATTTTTTTTCCATAGATATAATATATTTTTACACAAAATAAGCAACATATCAATTTTGTAAAATCAAAATTGGATTTATGAGTTTAATACATACATTGCTTCTATTGAATGTTGAAATTTTTTTTGTGAACTAGATAGATTCAGGAACTCTTAAATTCTTAATCAAGAATCAACAGACACAAAAAATTGCGTAAAACTAAAAATTTTAAAATTATCTGTACTAAACTCATATTATACCGCATTTTATTTTCAAAATGTTCATCATTTAAATTTTTTAAATTGAGAATTTTGAAATGTTTCAAGGATATTCTGTGTTAGTGCAATGAATTTTTTTCACCTCATTCTTTTCAGAGTTTTCATCAGTATGAAACAGCTCAAATCTTGCTTCATAGTCTTGGGCAACAAGTGAATGATCTCGGGGATAAGGAACTGCTTCACAAATGTAAATATTTCATCTAAAACTATTAATTTTATTTTCCATTATACCAGTTTGTATATAAGATTTTGTATTGTATGATGGTCTGCTCTTTTAAATTTGTTTCAATAATTAATTGAAATAGTAGAATAAATATCTCACATGTAACAGTAGACAAAATAGAAAAACAATAGTCTTGAATTTGTAGCAAATGTCTTTTATAAAATCGCAATTGAATTCATTTGTTCAATGTGAGAAAGTAATATGCCATTTTTTTCCCATTTAATAATACATATTTCTAATTCAGTTTTATGTTTTAAGAATATAATTGATGTATGAGTTAAATTGTGTTATTGATTTATTGGTAGTAAGATAGTGGTGTTACATTTCATCTTTCACTCAAAAAACTCACCAACTCACTTTTATTACAGAAAATCACTTTAAAATTTTTCTTTAAAAATGAAAGTTAAAAATATATAAAAAGATGCTTTATGAAATAAATGCATGAAAATATTAAAAATGCTTTTAAAAAATATTTATAATTTAAATCATTAATTTTCAAGTATCTGTGTTACATTCTAAGACTTTGTTGTTTTTTATTTGTGTTTAAAAATGTTATAAAACACATTGAAATGACAGTATGTGTTCTAGAGTTTAGTTGTTATGAATATGTTTATTATGTTAAGTATTTAAGAACTTAGTTCATGTGAAAAATCTAATATAGATGTTTAAAATGAATTAAATATATAATTTATAATATAAATTTATAATTTGAATTTTGATATATATTTATATTGTCTTCTGACCCATACTAAAACAATTAATATGCAGGTAGTTAGCACACAAAACAATATAAACTCGGAAATATAGAAAAAAATTATTAATGGACCAGGGATGACCTTTTGCTTACATTGTAGATTGCATGCGACTTAGGATGGAAACATGAAGGCATGTATAATAGTAAAGGAATTTGAAGTCATTTTTTATGTAGAGTGGCCTTTAATTCTGAAATTGTTTCTACATTATGCTGGTTGCTATTATAAAAGCTTCATTTGAAATTTATTTTCTTAAAAAGCAAAATAAGAGTATTTTAAAATGCTAGAAAAATATTATGTTGTATTAAATAACATTCTGAGTCTTGAAAATTTGTGAAAACTTATATTTTAAATAGCTCTAATCATAATACTTTTTGATTAGGATAAAAAATGCAAAAAAAATATATTATTTATTTTGATACAATAGAGTCCTGAAAACTCGGCCTAATGTGGACCGAAGGGTAGCTGTGAAAATACCGGGCTATCAAGAATGGGATTAAAAAGAATAAGTACGAGTGTTTCCTCAGAAAATAAACTATCTAAATACCCTTAAACCAAGAGTGGCCAACCCACAGCATGCATGCCATGGCAGAGTTGTGACAGTGGCATTTTTAGGCTTAATAAAAAATTGAAAAGCTAATAATTTTTTTCCTGCAATTTTATTGAAATCTGATTGTGTCTGACCAAAGAAAGAAAACCCTCAAAATTTATTTTAAATAACTTAAACAAGTTACAATAGAAATTTATCAAGTAGAAAATGCACCTGCATTACTGTGTGAGCTGGCTTTTCAAAGCATTTTTCACTTGCAAGATTTTGGAATTTGAGGTAGTGTATGTACACTGCTGGCCACCGTAAATGCAACACCCTGAAGGAAGCTCGCAAATAACATGAAATTTATAACATGCATTAGCGGAGGTGAGACATGCAAATGATTAGAATATCAGTGCAGACACACATCACGCACGCTTGTGGCGCCACCTCAAAGCACTATTTAAGGCTTGGAGATTTTGACGATTTCAAGTTCGGCAATTGTGTTTTTCTTGTGGTTTTTTAAAAAAATGATCAGTTATGTCTCATAGAAAACAGCAATCAGCTTTTGATCAAGTATCCGAGTTTGACAGAGGAAGGATAGTGTCCTACCGAGATTGTGGATTATCTTTCAGGGAAATCAGTAGTTGTGTTGGATGAAACCAAACAACTGTAATTCGGATATGTGACCGTTAAATGCAGGAGGGTATGATGGACCGACGTGGTCAATCGCATCCACCTCAGTGCACCACTTCATGTGAGGACAGGCAAATTGTGCGTATGGCAGTGATGGATCACTCAGTCTCATCACAAACCATAGCACAGCACATTGAGTCTGTAACGCATCATTCAGTGTCTGCGGGTACCATTCAACACCGTTTACAGCTGAGTGGTCTGTCCGTAAGACGTCCATTGCTTGGTCTACCCTTGATGAAGAACCACAGATGTCTCCGCCGCCAATGGAGCAATGAAAGAAGGATGTGGGCGGCAGAATGGAATGAAGTTGTCTTTACTGACGAGTCACGCATCAGTCTGCAACACCACGATGGTCGGATTCGAGTCTGGAGACACCGTGGAGAGAGGATGCTGAACAGCTGCGTTATGCACCACCACACTGGTCCTGCACCGGGTATTATGGTATGGGGCGGTATTGGATATCTCTCTCGCACTCCTCTAGAACGCATTGGCGGTACTTTAAACAACCAGCACTACATGTCCAAGGTGCCAGTTGTCCTTCCTTACCTTCAGGGCTTGGCCACAGCCATATTTCAATAGGATAATGCACGACCACACGTGGCACGCATTGTCTAAAAGCTGTTCATCAATCACCAGATTGAATTGCTTCCCTGGCCAGCTCGCTCTCCGGATCTTTCACCGATAGAAAACATGTGGTCCATGGTTGCTCAACGATTGACCCAGATTACACCCCCAGCTGCCACACCAGATCAACTTTGGCAATGCGTGGAAGCTGCTTGGTTGGCTGTACCACAAGAACACATCCAAAGTTTCTTTGAATCAATGTCGAGGCGTGTGGCAGCGGTGATCTCCAACAATGGAGGTTACTCTGGCTACTGATTCTGGCAGGAACCACACTTCACAGAAGTCTATAAATTTAATCATTTGATACTTGTTCAACATGTTATCTACAAAATAAATTTTGTTGTGCTATCTCTTGTCTTTCTTAGTGTTGCATATACGGTGGCCAACAGTGTATATATATATTTTAAAATATTTGGAAAAAATACTGAACCGCCCAGTGATTTCTTGCTGTTGTAGGACAAAGATTGGCTGTGGGATTTAGCTTTTCTTACTGGTACTAAGGGACATCAAAATTTAAATTTAAGATTACAGACCTTAGTTGGTCATATGTCTTTATTTGAGAACAAACTTTCTTTTTTTTCTCTCTATTTTTGAGAAAGAAATTTAATATACTTCATAATAATGCAGGAACTATCTACAGAAGTAAATAATATTCCAAGCTATGGTAGATTTAAAAATTCAATATCCGTTTTTACAGTTTTGTTCCAGTACTAGGTTTGATGATTTTCAAGGTAATAAAAAAAAATGCTGATCTTTTTCCAATTTCTCTGCAAAATGTTAACTGTTATCTACATAAAATTCAAATTGAAATTATTGATCTTCAGAGCAAATATAAAGAATTATATTGAATTTTGGAAATTCGTACTAACAAGCATATCTTCAAATTTATATGATTTTGCTGTCAGATATTACTGTAGATTTTAATCAACTTACGTTTCTAATAAATGTTTACTATTATATGAAATTGCTATTACTGTTAACTATTATTACTATCAAAATCAAAATATCGTTCAAAATTAACTGAACATATTAACAATAAAATCTAAGTTTGTGCTTTTGTCTCAGTCATTATATTACTTTTAAATTTCCACTTCTTAAACTTGCACTAAAATGGTGCTCTTTGCTTAAATATTACATAAGTCTATTAGTAACATTTTTTTCACTTGTTCAAAAAGTTGAAAGTGGCATGCATAGTTATTTTTTTTAAATCTAATCGTAACACTCATCCCAAAAAGGTTGGCCACCCCTTCCTTAAACAAAGCAAAAGTATGTACTATCGAAGGTATAATGCAATTTACTTGAACAGATATATAACATATAACACCCTGCATTTTGCTGCTTCATCATGAAGATGATGAGGTAACGGTAAGTCCAATATCAACACATCTTGTTCAAAATACTGAAAAGAGGATTTGACAGCATTTAGTCCCGCACTATGTAATATTTAGGAGTTTGTACGTTCTCATTGTTGATGTTTTTATTAATTTTCGGCATTTTTTCATTAATTGTGACAGCAGTAATAATTTCTGCATCATACATAATGTCTTGCTCAGTATCATTCTAAAACCACTGTTCGATGTCATTTTCATTGGCTTCTGCACATCCAGAAACTCTTTTCAGGAGGTGTTACATTTTCTGCATCATCATGTTCAATGAGTTCATGGTGGTGGAGTAGTAGTGTTATGCCAGACTAAAGAGTGAGGTACCTTTTTTACCT
This sequence comes from Trichonephila clavata, assembly GCA_019973975.1. NCBI lineage: Eukaryota > Metazoa > Arthropoda > Arachnida > Araneae > Nephilidae > Trichonephila > Trichonephila clavata. The sequence continues at coordinate 264,887 of BMAO01024874.1, forward strand.
GCAAGGGTGTGGCCAAGTTATCAAGCATGTATTTTTTGGGACTCTGCTATATATTACCTGAAAGTGTACTATAATTGCAACATAACTTGATGGAATTACATATTTGCATGATCCTGAACTATTCAGGCATATTCATAATTATTTTTCTTCTCTCTTTAGATCGAGATGCTGTACAGAAAAGACTCATGATTCTTTCTGGCAACTCTTCTGGTTATGCTTACCATACAACCTGAAGAAGGAAATGAACTTATTTTTCCAAAAAGCTGTGGGAAAAGTTCTCCAAATACTCGATTATATATATTCCCCATTTTTTTAAAATAAAAAACAACAATAATAATCAATAAACAAACACACAAAATTAAAAGGGAAAAAAATAGATTTTAGTGTTGATACATAGGAATTATGTACTCCTGATACTCTCCATATACTTTGAATCTTTGAACCACAATTTCTAATCTGAGCTGCTATTTGAAATGCAATACACTTTTTTTCTTGGAAAAAATAAAATTACTTTATTTTAGAATTTTTAAAAAAAATTGAATTGCTTGCATTTTTTTTAATAATGTGCTTGTCTTGCTTAGAAATTTCTTATAGAATGTACATTTTGTGCCCCACTAAAGCAAGTTGTAATTTGCTGAAAAAGTGTTCCTTACAAAGGAGAATTGGGGACATATTTAGTGCATGTTCTGAAGCTGTATGAGAGAAACTTATTGAAGTCTAGTCTTCAGATCAGGTCTTGTGTGTTTAAATATTGTATTTTTGTATAAATCTTTTTTCTTTAATTTTGAAAAAAAATGTAAGATTTCTTTATCTCAATTTACCAAGTTCTGTCTGATAGCATGGAGTGACAAAACTTGATGTTTGATAACTATTATTTAACAAAAAAAATTAAGAGTCCTAATGCCTTTCAGGCAATTTTACTTAATAATTGCATATATTTTCAATCAAGTTAAAAAGTTTTTTAAACGTAATAATGTGTGAGTACTGTAATATAAAAATTTTTTCTCACCATGAAACATATAAAATTATGAGATATCGAATTCTTTAACAGTTGTGTTGTACGTTTTAATATTTCGAAGATAAATTTTGAAACAGTTATGATGATTGTTATATCATGAAGCAGAGATTTGTTCTAATAAAATAATTTTTTAAAGTTTTATAATTTAGATAATTTTCAAGTTTTACTAAAGAATTTTTTATTTTGATCTGGCATATCAGATTAAAAGAACTCAAGTTTTGTTATTCAATGCTATAGCTGTGTATAATTTTTAATCAATGTCAGATGTATGTTGTATTTCTCAAGTTATTTTTAACATGAACATCATCATTGATTAATTTTGTTTCTGAAAATTTTAATGATCTCTGTTTTTGTGAAATGTTGAACAAAATAACTCTACAATATAAATTCAGATGGTTATTACTATTCTTAATATTTAACGTTAAAATAAAAACCAAAGAAATATTTTATTCTTTTTTAATGAAACTTTTGCTTTTATTCTCTGGTATGTAGTTAGTATGAAAGCAAATAATGTACATAAATATATACCTTTTGAAAAACTAAACAACTGCTAAAGCATTCATTAAAAAGAACTTTGACAATTTCATGTTATGAAAAATACTGCAATGTATTGGCTGAATGTGAACTCTTGTCTATCATTCCTCGATGATTTGTTCTGTACATAGTTATTTATTTGAATGACAGTAAGAAAAATTATTTATTTTTGGTATGCTGTGATGAATGCTAGTGTATGATCATAGGTGTGAGATTATTTTTTTCTCTCAGTTCATTCTCATAGTTAAATACGAAAACCTCGCTTTTGGCCCCTTTTGACTTGACTATAAGGAATAATATGTAATTAAAATATGGTTGTATTTAGATAGTGTATTGCCACTTTGTTATCGATTTTGTGATGTAGTTTTATTGATTCAAAATGTATTCAACTGCTTGTTTTGAATATATATATACATATAGTAAATGTGTTCTTAGTGTTATTTAGCTTAATGTTTCACATCATGGATACAGTGATAACCATAATTTTCATGGAATATTGTATTTGCTTTTTCTGAAGTCAATTATTCATTGCATTAGTAGATATACTTGTATTTGTCATTTGAGTAGACATATTTTTATATGTATTTGAAATATACAAAGAAGTGCTTCCCCACAAGTTTGGAATGTTAATTCTCAATACCAGTAATAATGTTTTCAAATGTTCATTTATTAGAATATTTTATTTCAAGACTTTTATTTTTATTTTTTTGTATATAGGATTGGAAAAAAAATTGAGGGCAACAAGATCTTATTAGTAAAATTTTCATTTAAGAGTATTTTACATTCTTAAAATGCCCAGTGCTCTGCTATATGTATGTATTTATTTATACACACATATAAAATGCCTACTTTTAACCACAATTAAAGTTGATTTTTTAAACCTCAACCTGTTAATTTATTGCAAAAATGAAAATGTCAAGTAACAATGAAATAAAATGAAGTAAAATATTTTTAAAAAAAGAATTTTATATATTATTTAGAAATGGCATTTAACTAAGATTTTTTAAAAAATATTTGCATGGAATGATTAAAAGTACTTGTATATTTTTTCTGTATCAAAAATTATTTGTTATTTTGGTAGTGTAACAATGAAGAATTTGCTTTACCTGTGGTTGCATTGTACCTCATAATATTCTTTCTTTTGGGCCAAGCAATCAGGAACGCCCCTAACTTTTGGAAGGCTTTCCTATACTGCAGCAATGTAATTTTTAATATGAATCATGGAGAGTTTTTTTTTTCTGTAGTCAAATGTCTAAGCTTGACTCTTGTAAATATTATAATGAATGTACATATGTGATCATTTCTATGAGGCATTAAGAAATTCACAGGCAAAGATAGCAATAAAAGTAATGTTTAATAAAATGTTTCGAGACTGCCAAAAAGAAAAGGTAGAGTTACTTTTTCCCTCTTTTTGGTACCACACCCAATTTATATATATAAAAAAAAAGACTTTGCTAACAAAAAGTCTTTTATATTGATAAATATTAGATCAGAAAAAGTTTAGATTAAATTAATTTTATGGGTTTATACTTTTATATGAAGCGATGATTCGAATTGAAAAGTGTTCTTGACTGCTTCAGTCTTGATGCAAGATTTAATTTTTAGAAGATATTTAACTAATAAATAAGCTTGAGTTTTTGTTTTGACTTTACAAAGATTTGAATTGAACACTTTCTTCCTCTATATAAAAAAAAATAAAGTTAACTTCCTCTTTTGAGATTTAAATTCTGCATATAAGTATATTCTTTTTTTTTAAAAAAATAAAAGAATACCAGACTGTTGAGCTTTTCAGTCATTTGCAAATATCACTTGTCTGGTATAAACAAGTATAGATCAAATTCAAATGTTGTTAAATTGTGATGTTTTTGGATTTTTCCAAATTAAAGCTTTATAATTTTTCCACAAGTTTAAAATACATTAATTTAGTTTGTATTTTTTTAAAATCCAATATCTCACTAATTTCATTTCAAAATATGGAAATTGCAATTATGTGTGTTGTAATTTTTACTGTATAAATTAGAAAAAATAAATAACTTGCATAAATTATTTTTATATTGCTTTAAAAATGCTAATTTTTTATATTTAATTTCTAGTTCAATTTCAAGCATTTAAGGACATATATCTTCGTACATGTAAACAGAGAAAATATATAATATGAAAAAAAGTATTTTTAAAAGACCAACAATTTAGTTTTAGTGCAGTTAAACATTTTTATGTAAAATTAAGATATTTTTAATGTAATATCCCGTCAGTATGTCTGTTTCATGTATTTTTAGTTATAATAAAATTTTCATATGAAAATTACTGCATTTTTTAAGATACCTATTCCAGTTTTTGAATAATGTCATTCCTTTAAAGAAGCAATATTCAGCTATTTTCTAGAAAAGTATGAATTCACTTCTGTATCTCCCCATGTTATAATATAAAGTCTGATAAATAACGATTTCTGTGACAATTTTTGAAGTCAATAAATATTTAAATATATTTACTTGTATTTGTGTAAATATTTTCTAGCATGTATAGCAAAGAAAACAAAAAATTAGTAAGGACTTATCAAAAGAATTATTTACAATATTAAAAAACAAAAGTACAATATCTTGTGTAATTTTCAAGTTTTATCACTGTAATAGCACTTATTTTATTGCACCCCATCATGAAAAAAGAACATGTGCAAACTTGAAAATGAAAGGAAAAGGAAGAAATCATTGTATTTTGTTATTGCAAACATTCATTTTTGGTTTTTAAGTGTGATATTACTTGTATTTCATCCTCATTCTTTTTGTTTTTTTCCTCTTTTTATTGTTATTGTGTTATCACCCCAAAATGCATATTGTGTAACTTAAAAGTCGCGAGTCTTTTGCATGCTGATGTGCGTGAAATGTAATTTTAATTCTGTATAAGTGAATTGTACATATTTTTACTGTTTCGTATAGTGATAGATTTCAGTGTATGATTAGAAAAGTTTTCCCCATGTAGGGTGCACAATTATGAGTTGGCTGTTGTATATTTTTTTCCTTTTGTGTGTATGTGCGAATGTATATGGACATTTTGTAATAAAAATATTCTTAGTGCATGACTTGTAGTTATTTCTCAAAATATTGTCCTATAAGCTTCATTTCCTCTCATGGATACATCAACGAACTTAAACGTAAATTATCAGCTTAACACTTGGTTAGCTTTATTTTAAAGCATAATAATATTTTACTGAATTGAATAAACAAAATTTATTTAACATAGTATTTTGAAAGTGGGGGTTTATTTTGTAAAAATAAATTTTAAATACTTTAAATCAGAGACATAATTTTTTTTTTACAAATGTATGTAGGTTAGTATAATTTTACTTCCTTCACATATCTTTATTATTTAAATGTGGTGAACACAGTTTTATGAAAATCATCTTATAAGTACACATATATGGATTTGATCATATCTGTTATATGAATGAATGATACCAAAGTATAATAAATAGAAATATTTTCATTTTTTTAAAATAAAAAAAAAATCTTTTATTATTTAAATACAACAGAAAATCCATTGCTTGCCACATGTTTTTTTCTGTAGCAGTCTTGTTTAAAAATTCATTTTAAATCAACCTGGAAAGAATTAATGTATCAAAATTAAAAATATATCTTCTACGGTTTTAATATCCATAAAAGAACAAATACGTTTTATAAAAATATACTTCTATAATTATTCTCAAAAACATTAGTATTATTTGTAGCAGTAGTGATCACAGATTCAGTTTAAAACCAATATGCTGCCCAAATGACTATTTTAAGCAGAGGAGTAGCTACCAATGTATCAATGATACAGGGTCCCAATATGTGTAACATTTTGAAACTTTCTAATAAGTTTCATTAATATGATAATTTCTGTGCATTTATTTTCCAAAAAAGGAACCCTAAGGAATTTTGTGATACAGGCCCACTCAAAACTATCTACGCTAGTGGTTTTTTTTAAGTATATTAAAAGACATTTGATCTAAGGAATTATTTTCTAGCAGTTTATAAAAAGAACAATAAAAGTGAATACAAAACTAGATTTATAAATAAGTTATAAAATTTCAGTGAAAAAGTAATATATGTCAAAAACAGTGAAACTTGTTTAAAAATATTTCCTATTATTTTTTAATTAGCACCTTCACTTCACTTTTATCCAAATATCATTGACTATATATTTGTGCTTGAATATCTTTTTATTATGAGTGTAGAATCCCCCCCCCCCTGTCATTGTTAGCTAAATCAATAGCAAGATAAGCTAAGTGTAATTGTAGACTAATCTGACTTTCGGTTGTTTTAAGGAGGGAGAAGTGCATGGGAGTAAACTTTGAGTTTGAAAAATAACTTTCACAAGCAAATGTTTTTTTTTTTTTTTTAATTTTTTGTTCTAATAGAATATGTAAGGTTGCTGAAACAAATCTGGTTCAAAGTTTTGCTCACATGTATAATGTAGAAATTAGGTAGAATGTTTTATCGGAAAAGAATCAAGAGACTTGATTCATATAATTATGCTATTTCTTCCACCTATTGTAAATGTAATGTTGCAAATTTAAAATTTGACCTATCTTAGATTTTTCATGTAATAACCTCTGCATCTTTTAATATTTTTCGAGCGATCCGTCATTTACGAGATTTAATATTTTTTTGGAAGAAAGCTGTGAATAGTTCTATTTTGTACATTTTGTAATAATAGTTTGCTTCTATTAATTTCTTGGTACTTACGTATTATCGCAACCTATTGGCGATATTACATGAAACGAAGGACCTGGCTGCCGATTCAGTGCGTACGACACATTGGAAATCGGGGTTACCAACTTAGCGAGTTGTTGGCGATAATACGTAAATACCAATTTCTTTAAAGCAAAATGCCATAAAATCATGCTAAGTACGACTTTAAAATATTTAAATGTCAATCCATTCATCATCTAAAATATACACTACGTAACATTCAAAGTGCAACACCTGGTTGAGAGCCTGTTTGAAAGCAGGATCGGCACCCTGCCCTGTGCGTCTCCAGACACGATGAGCGTCAGGACACAGTTGGAAGCGGGATTCGTCGCTAAACACTATAGTCACCATAATTCCAAATTTATCGAGCCAAGCACCACTGTAATCAGACTCAACAGTGTGCAGGCGTAAGTGGCAGGTGGTGTAGCTGTCGGTACGAGCATAAATTTTACTATCAGCCGTCTGTGAATGGTCATGGTGGACATTCGTGTGCGGGTCACACGTCTGATGGTTAATAAAGATGAATCAGGCACTGTGACAGCTGATCTGACAATTAATCTGTCCTCCCGATCTGTTGTGGCTCTGGGTCGACCGCTACCATCATGACGAAATCTGCCACTGCCCACCCAATCTTGCCAGCATCTGTTAATGGCCGCGTTGCTACGTCCCATATGCAGAGGCGGATTAAGCTAGTTGGAGGCCCCTGGCGGTAAAAGGTTTGGGGGCCCCTGGGCTGAAAAGTCGAAAAACTTAAATAGTGAAAAAATTCGCTGACCTTAAATTCTCAAAATAAAATGTATAGCTAAAAAAAAATTAACGGCTAAAAAAATTAAACTTTATTTTAAAGAATTAAAAAAAAAACCTTATTTAAAAGCTTAAATTTTGCTATTCAACTTTACGTCTTGATTTTTCTTGGGCAAATTCATCGATTATTTTCGCAGTATCTATTTGGTCCAAAACATCTTGTTCTATATATAATATGGCCATGCTGTTCAGTTTCTCTTCTCCCATACTACTTCTTAAATAATTTTTAACGCGCTTTAAAACCGAAAAAGATCTCTCACTTGATGCATTTGATATCGGTACATTTAAAAATATTTTTAAAAGTATCTCTACATTAGGGAAAGTCGAGACCATTTCTTTTGCAACTCGATAAATTTCTATTGGAGTGTTCATTGTATCTTTGTTTTCTTTTAAAAATAGCAAAAACTGATCCAATTCATCGTCAAAATTAAACGATTCAATATCGTCTTTGTAAATATCCTTTAATTTTTGTACAGCTTTCTTCTTAATTTCAGGTAACATCTCGTCAAAAAGTACAAAAAAAGTGTTCGATAACATTTTCATATATTCCAACTCTTCGGAATAGTTCTGCACTTGTTCTATCACATATGACATAGAATGAGTTGACCAAGAAATTTTCCCTATTTTCAAATTCATTACCTTCTTTGTATAGTTTCACCGAAAATAATTTTTCTCTTTCGCTGCCTGCAAGTTTGTCCAACTTCCTTTTCAAATGAGAGCCCTGATAAAGCAGTTGCTTCTTGTTCTACTTTTCCAAATTCATTCCTGAAATTTTGTATATAATTTTCTAAAGATTTCAGTAGATTAGTTCCTTATAATAGTTCACACCCAACTGATTGTAATGCTTTGCTAGTAGCACTCACCCTCTGGAGTATGGTATCCCAAATCACGGTCATTAGGGAAGTTTCATACTTCCCCATCTATTTCAAAAGAGAAGATGCCTCTAGTATTGTCATCTTCTCCTCATTTGTATCACGGATTTCAGCCCGGGCTTCTTCTATGTGTGTATAACCAAGTCTTATAGCTCGTACGGCATCTGCTCTTGCTGACCATCATGTATCTGAAACTTTTTTCGCAGATATTGCATGTTTACTCCTTTCCAGATTTTTATTTAAAATTAGCCAGCGATGGGTTGATACAGAAAAAAAATTGAATAATTTCTGTACAAGCATAAAATATTTAATTGCATCGCTACAACTTTCTGCTGCTAAATTTCCTACTAAATTTAAAGAATGAATGGCACAAGGAATATAAACTGCGCTTGAACTGTGTTCTTTAATACGTGCCTGTAGACCTGAGTACCGCCCGGACATAGATGCATTATCAAATGTCCCTCTGCAATTTTTAATATGCAGTCCAAATTTAAAGCTAAAATTTCTAAAGCATTTAAATTTTTTTTCCAAACTCTCATAAAATTACATTTAATCTTTTTTCAAATTTTCAGTGATAGAATTATGAAATTTCTGATTTAATACACACATATTTTGTTTAATTCTTTTATTCTTTACAGAAATCATAGTTTAATTTCTAGAACAAAACGTAGCTTAGCTTCCGCGGATTACTTACAATCAAAATTATTAAAATATCTCAACCAAAAGTAAGCTTTCAAAAATTCTAAACTTTTCTTTTAAAAAACTGTAGGATTTTTGGAAAAACAATTGTAATACTCTTGATTTTTGTTAAGTTTCCTTTTAAAGTTTCTAAATATAAGTTAATAAAACATTAACTGAATACAAATGTTTTTTACACATTCTAGTTTAGTATTATTACTATACTTGTTTGTTTTTTCGAAAATCTTAATACTTTGTGACTAAACAGAACAATAAAACATTTCCAAAATAATTTGAAATTTCTAAGATAACTCAAATCTGTTTGACAAACGCCACAATTATCACAAAAGAAATCTACAATTTTTCAACTAAATTTATATCTTAATTACCTTCAAAGTTCCCTCTCTCAAAATTAAACAATCTTACTACATATTGAATAACTTTTCACATTTCTATTTTGTTTGAAATCCCTCTCTTATCTACTTTACAAATTGTGTTTATCATATTTTTATTTCTGTAATACATTTTGCTACCACTTTAAATAGTTTTAAACTAGGAGCAATTAAATAGTACCTATATTTTTCAACATTTATTATTGTTCTGTAAAAATAAACATTTCATTAAATGCTTTTTATAAGAAATTTCTGCTATAGTTTTGGCATTATTGCCTTTTTTAAAGATTTTAAATATAGTTATAGATGAATTTTGATTAACTTTATTAGAACTTTGATTAACTTTATTATTTATTTAAAGAAATTATGCATTTTAAAGTAATTATACGACTTTTATGTATTTTTATAATTAGTTATACACATTTTTAATTATTAGATTGCATTGAATATCCTTTCAAATTGTCTGGACAAAAGATCTTAATCAAAAAAGTATCGCCAGTAAATCACTCTTAAAATGGCAATAAATACAAAAAGAAAAAAAAGAATTTGTGCTTTTGAAATTTAATCTTACAAAATAATGATACTCTTAGCAGTTTTAAAGTATATTAGAAAAATTATGTGTTTATTTCACGTTACAAAAAGAAAGAAAAGTGTATTTTTAAGTAAACTTAATATACTTTCTTTCTTTGAAAATTCTTTTAACAGTTTGAAACAATTTTAATTAAATATTTAGAAATTATAGATTGGCTCATATATTACTAAACAAAATTATCGTAATACGTTAGGATTACAAACAAAAAATCAACGCAATAAATATAATAACGTTTTTATTTCAATTTCGATTTATTGTTAGGATTCTTTTAAGTATGGTAAATAATTAATGGATGTACTCAAAATCTCATTAATGTTGTGTATTTTAAATGAACTACTATCGCTTTTTATAACTGACTCAAGAAATTATTTTTATACGAGAGGCAAATAATATTTTTTTCATTTGAATAACAATGCCAATCGAAAATGTTTTAAGATTCAAGCTAGGAAAACACATTTAAATATGTTAATCATCATGAAAATATTCTAAGAAACTGATGACAGTTATTTATATTTATGTATGTAGTACGAAAAATAAATAAATAAAATAGTAATGAGACGCAAATGCGACAAAATATTTTTCTTCACTTTATTTTACGCAATGATTAAAATACCTGCGCATTAAATCTTAAAAATCAAAAAAGAATTTGAAAATGAAAATATAGTTACCATTTTTTGTTGTTTAAACACGGTTCTCCGATTTGTCTGTATAAGCGCAGGAAGCTAAAAGAAATTAGTTCGAAAGTCAAATTGACACAAAATTTCCTCAGCTTTCTTCGAAAAGGGTTTTTTTTTTCTCAGGGTCATTCGGTCCCATTCTTTTCATTCGTCCTTAAGCTTGCCATAAATCTTGATCCTGCTTTTCCCGATCCTGCTTTTGTCCAATGTACCGAAATTCTTCTTTAACGCGCCCCCTTCCCCTTCCCCCAGAGGACCAACGTTGAGAACTCATTGATACTCCTTAAAAAAAAAAAATTAACTATAGACTTAGAGGGTGACGGAAGACTTCTGGCGCTTAAGGTCCTATCTTTTCTCGAAACGAGTAGCAATTATCGAGCCCTTGCTCACCATAATTGCACATCCAGTCTTTTGGTTGTTACAGAAATAAAAGAGAACCGGTATAAATAAAATATTATATTCTCTTTCGCTGGACCATCTCTGAAAAAAAATTCCGACTAAGGGTCAAACCTTCCTGTAGCTTCTTAGTGCGACGTTTATTACAGTCAATCAATCAATAGACGAAGGGGTTATTGTCATTTACAGGCAAATAACATTCTGAATGGATTTTTTCCATCCTAAGTGTTATCTGTATTTCACTTCAAACGATCTTTCTGTCGATCCGCTTTGAATGAGAAGTTTTTCCTACATTCAAAGATTAAACCACTCCTTGTCTTCTCATTATTTTGAGTAATTTTACCAGCTTTTAAACTTTTCTTATTGCGTTTCCTGAGATTCAGAATTCACACGGAAAACTTATATCGTTTTAAACCAGTGACATACTATTTTATAAACGTAAAATAGTTGGTAAAATGTTATCAATGGTAAAAGACCATTGATAACATTTTACGACTTTTTGCTTACACATGTAAGGGGCCCCTGTAGCTAGGAGCTTTTATTTTCGATGACGTAATATCGACAGATGATATGTATAAATTATAGCAATGTAATGTGTGTTTTTTTATGTCAGAAAGTATTTTGTTTTACTTCATGTCAGTAAACTATTTTTTTTAAATCTTCTATTTTCCATATGCTCGCGCCCCCCTCGTAGGGTTATCACGCTTCCCCCTCGGGGGAGGTGCGCCCCACAGTTTGAGAAACGCTGCTCTACAGTTTTTTTCCAAAAATTACTTTCATCTATTTCACTATTTGATTCATTCATCAATTTAGAGAATTTTCAATCTCACTTAAATATTTCGCTATTTCTGTCATGCTGACTGAAATAAAACTGATGCTAAATTTGCAAAATACTTCAATCCAGTGCCGGATTGCTTGTTAGGAGGAGTAGGCAATTGCCTATGGGCCCCGTGCTTTTTAGGGGCCCACAAAAGCGTGTTCTGTTTCCTGTTAAAGCTCCAAAAACAGGCTAAGGGGCCCGAGAACTCGACTGTCTAGGGGCCTCCATGTCGTTTAATCCGACACTGCTTCGATCTCTTTCCCCACATTCTCAAAATATAAGCACAAAAATCCAGATAACAATAAATCACGAACCTTCAAATACTAAATTCTTTCGAAAGAACTAAACATTGGTAGTTGTTTATAGTCTGAGATCTGGGATCATTACTTTAATATAAGAAATCTGGGATCAACTTTTTAAAAACTTGGAACCGAAAACATATATTAAAAACCAAAGTTCAGGAAAATATTTAAAAAAAAAAAGGCAAAAAACAAACGGATTTCAACCGCAATTACATGCAATATATGAGGGCAACACTAATTGTTATACGATTCAAATCGTGGGTAATCATTGGGTTTGCAATATCAGTACAAGATTTTTTTGTTGCACGTTGAACTTATAACTGAAGTCTACAGCTTGGGGC